>SJYC01094772.1:0-120852 GCA_006408675.1 Madoqua kirkii
GTTCCCTTTTCTCCACACCCTCTCCAGCATTTATTGCTTGTAGAATTTTGGATAGCAGCCATTCTGACTGGAGTGAAATGGTACCTCATTGGTTTTGACTCGCATTTCTCTGATAATGAGTGAGGGTGAGCATTTTTCATGTGTTTGTTAGCCATCTGTATGTCTTCTTTGGAGAAATGTCTGTTTAATTCTTTGGCCCATATTTTGATTGGGTCATTTATCTTTCTGAAATTGAGCTGCAGGAGTTGCTTGTATATTTTTGAGATTAATTCTTTGTCAGTTGCTTCATTTGCTATTATTTTTTCCCATTCTGAAGACTGTCTTCACTGTGCTCATAGTTTCCTTTGTTGTGAAAAAGCTGTTGATTTTAATTAGGTCCCATTTGTTTATTTTTGCTTTTATTTCCAGTATTCTGGGAGGTGGGCATAGAGGATCCTGCTGTGATGTATGTCAGAGAGTGTTTTGCCTGTGTTCTCCTCTAGGAGTTTTATAGTTACTGGTCTTACATTTAGATCGTTAATCCATTTTGAGTTTATTTTTGTGTATGGTGTTAGAAAGTGATCTAGTTTCATTCTTTACAAGTGGTTGCCCAGTTTTCTCAGCATCACTTGTTAAAGAGATTATCTTTTCTCCATTGTATAGTCTTGCCTCCTTTGTCAAAGATAAGGTGTCCATAGGTGCATGTATTTGTCTCTGGGCTTTCTATTTTGTTCCACTGATCTATGCTTCTGTCTTTGTGCCAGTACCATACTATCTTGATGACTGTGGCTTTGTAGTAGAGCCTGAAGTCAGCTAGGTTGATTCCTCTGGTTCCATTCTTCTTTCTCAAGATTGCTTTGCATATTAAAGGTTTTTTGTATTTCCATACAAATTGTGAAATTATTTGTTATAGTTCTGTGAAAAATACCACTTGTAGCTTGATAGGAATTGCACTGAGTCTACAGATTGCATCAAATTCATGTTTTCTCCTCAGGAAGCTGTCCTTTGTCATCTTTTCAGCAAAGCTGCTCAGTGACTGCGTGTATGGCATTTATCAAAGTATCCCGGAAGGTTTGCCTACTGTCTATTTTTTCTCACCAAATCATGACCTCTTTGAGGGAAGAAACAATATCTTACTGGTCTTTATAATCTCTAGACATAGAGCAGACACTCAAAATTATGCTTATTTAGTATACGACCAATAGACAAAAAGAATACCTGTCTGAATCTCTTCCTATTTTCAGGAAAAAGGTTTGACCAATTTACTTCCACAAGTTCCTCTACAGTTCAGTTGTATTTCAATCTTTCTATGAATAGATTTCTAGAGCACTCAGTCATTCTCTGTTTTATAACTGAGTTATATAATGCCATATTGTCTTTACTCAAGTCTTGATTCCTCATCACCGAAAGGCAGGCTTCTTACACCTTTATGGCCATGTTATAAGCCCTTAGCATAAAAAATAACTAGTAAATTGATGAATGAATTAACTGGGTGAAAAACAGATCACCACCTGGCAAAAATAAAGCCAATGAAAAAAAATAAAATTGAAGTTGGCAGGTAGAGTCATTCTGAGGAAGTTGATGGGAAACTACAGGCAACTGAAATTTATGATCTATAACTTGAGTTCAAAAGTCTAAACAATACAATGAGAGTCATGCATTCAATAAATATTTATTACCCAGTTTTTATGTGTTAATACCATTGCCCTAGGTATTGGCATTATACTGTAATTTAATTTACTGAGCTGATGAAAACAAAACATCACCTTTAAATTACAATCAAAATCCCAAACCTATTCTATTAGAGCTTTAAAGAGAGGATATAGACAAAGGAGCAACCATCTGTACTTGAGGGTCTTTGTAACGACCTAAATGCTTCCCCCCACCAAAAGAATTAAATCTGAGGTCTCAAGGAATCTTCAAGTCACTTGACAGCAAGCCGCTTTCATTCCATACATTTGAGCTGTGAGAGCCTTTTGCTATGCAAAGGTTATGGAGAAGTAAGGGTGAATCTTGGTATCCTGAGTGTTGCTGGACCTCGGTTTAATGCATGTTTTATAAAGCCTGCATCTTCGTGCCTTTCAGTAAGAAAAGAGCTGGGACCAACTATGAGATGAGCTGTTAATTTATGCTAGGGTTTGTGAACATGGGTAGTATTCATAAAGTTCTCTGTTGTGGGGGGCTCCTCTGCGTATTTGGGGATATTTAGCAGCATTCCTGAACTCAACCTGCCAGTTGCCAGTCCCTCCATTATGACAACCAAAAAAAAAAAAAAAAATGTCCCAGACATTACTCAATGTCCCCCAGGTGCAAAATTGTCCCTGTGTGAGAACCTGTGATGTATGCTATGCTTTGGAAGTATCTCTAGGTTTCAGAACCAAAAGGTAAACCATCAGTTAGCTTCCTCATATGCATTTCTATATTCAATAGAACATTCTTCCTTTCTTAATGGTTTTTATTATGAGATTTTTTGACAGTTATTTCTGTATTATATATAGATAGGTACATCTTAGTTACATTGCACATACAGTTTCATCTATGGTGTTTTGTTTACCTTCACTATGAAATTCTAAATATTTAAGATCTCTCTTAATACTATGGATAACTTGGGACTTCCCTGGTGGTCCAGTGGTTAAGACTGAATTTTCATTATCTGTGGTCGGGAAACTAAGATCATGCATGCCAAATGGCATAGCCAAACAATTTTTTAAAATATGAATAAACTGTCTTCTAGAATTAGTTATACATCCTTAGTGTTCTCGGGAGAAGGCAATGGCACCCCACTCCAGTACTCTTGCCTGGAAAATCCCATGGATGGAGGAGCCTGGTAGGCTGCAGTCCATGGGATCGCAAAGAGTCGGGCATGACTGAGCGACTTCACTCTCACTTTTCAGTTTCATGCATTGGAGAAGGAAATGGCAACCCACTCCAGTGTTCTTGCCTGGAGAATCCCAGGGACAGGGGAGCCTGGTGGGCTGCTATCTTTGGGGTCACACAGAGTCGGACACGACTGAAGCGACTTAGCAGCAGTGTTCTCATATCTAGACTCTGCCAATCATTAGAGTTCTTAAAATACAGTCTTTCCAAGAATAAAAAGTTCTACAGTACTGCAGCAGTATAAAAATACATCCTTTAGAAAGTGTCAGAGACCCAAAGGCCACTTTTAATGAATTGTAACTGTTCAGTTCTCTTGTGTAGAGGTCTGGGAATGCTGTGGCCAGCCAGCATGTTCTCTCAAAGACTAAGATCTCTGAGGAGAGCAGAAGGCAGCAGAACCGAAAACATAAAAGTGAAGAAAAGAAAAGGGGACTAGGGAGACCGGACTCGGTGAGGGCGATGGGGAGTGGTTACAGAACAGCGAGCAGAAGGCAGAGAGTCTGAGACCCCTCCGGCGAGTGAGACAAAAGACATAAACATGTGGGGAGTTCAGAATGTCACTGCGATCACCTATATGGCATGTGAGGAAACAAGGAAGGGCCCGCACACAAGTGAGCGAGAGCCTGGAAAGCAGGCAGCCGCGCCAGCACAGCACGAACGTGTTGATGTTCACTCCTCTGGGCTGTTTTGATAGGAAGACTGCATTTTCCATTTCTGTTTCTGCTTTGATCGTGCCATGTGGCTCAAGAGACCTTGGTTCTTTGACCCCGGATCCAACCCACGCTCCCTAAACTGGGAGCTCAGGTGTCCTAGCCACTGGAAGACCACAGAGTCCTGCATTTTCTATTTCTGGTCCATTAAAAACTTCCGATACCAAGTCTTCCTCTCCAACTCTCTCATTTCATACCATGCTTTTTTTTTTTTTTTTCCTTTAAAGCACTCATTAAAACTCAAGCTAAACAATTATTTGAGTAACTTCTGTTTAGTGTTTGTCTTCCCTATTACAGACTGTAACTCCCAAGAGAGGCAATATCTGTGTCAGCCGCCTCTATACTCTACTTTCTTAGCCAGTGACTTGTGGCACTCGGTATTTATTTTACAAAATGAGTCTTTGATGATCTACTTTGTTCTCCGAGGGCACGAGATATCAGAAGAAAGTCAAATTGCTAAAAATCAATACACTGAAATAAACAATATACGGAATGACCAGTTTGCCAAAGCAAATTTGCCAAAAATCAATGTACTAAATTTACCAAAACATCTTATTTCTTGTAACTGTTTACAAAGTTAATGGAATTCTATTACACTGGGTGGTTTTACTAGCTTTTGACAGCCTTAAGGAAGTATTATGTGACTGTTTTTCCATTTTTAAGAGCTGCATTTTAGTGAATGCTCATTTTATTGAGAGTTAAGAATCACAGTGATCTAGATTTCCACTGAATAGATTTAATGGTAAGATAAATTTGATGGTTCCCCAATCTTTGGAGTTGTCTCATCCCATTTCCTTTCTACTGCTTTGGATAGTTCTCCCTTTTCACACTGAATCTGTGCCCACAGCTACCATGGCGACATAGCCCGTTTATCTTAGAGCTTAGCTGCTAGATGATAACAAGAGAGCTTATCATTTGAGATGGAATGGCTTTTGACAGCCTAGATTTCATTAGTTGTTTTTCATACTTTCTACCAGAATGATTTATCAGCCTTCATTTGGTGCTTTTAACAACTCGTTAAATTTTACTATATCATGTGTGTGAAAGAGTTGTTTGGGGCATATGAACATCCTCTACCCTTTGCCATTAAAAATATGTATAGAATGGACTTTTGGCCTCTGAGGGAGAGGGAGAGGGTGGGATGATTTGGGAGAATGGCATTGAAACATGTATACTAAAGAAACGAAGCACCAGTTTATGTTCGATACAGGATACAGGATGCCTGGGGCTGCTGCATGGGGATGATCCAGAGAGATGATATGGGGTGAGAGGTGGGAGGGGGTTTCAGGATTGGAGGCTCGTGTACACTTGTGGTTGATTCATGTCAATGTATGACAAAACCAATACAGTATTGTAAAGTAGAATAAAGTAAAAATAAAATTTAAAAAAAAAGAAAAAAAAGTTCGACCGATGATACAAAGGGTGTTTCAGCTTAAGATTTGTATTTTAACAACCAGTAACCAAACTCATCATATCCTATTGACCTGGTCACTCTGGATATTTCCTCAGCAAATTCATATTTATGATGAATATATAGGAAATGAGTGCTATCCTGAAATTAGAGTTGTTGGCAATAAAATATATTTTTTCTAAAAATTAAACATATCGACTACCTGTGACCCTTAGTTTTAGAGAAATTAAGTACTTTTAAAGAGCTGCATATAGAACAGAAAAGCTTGGACTTTGTGGAAACTGTCAAAGCTATTAAAGTAAATCTATTCAGTGTGAAGTTCTGCAACCCTTATTGCTGGTATTTTGATAAATTTGATGAAGTGGCTTAAAGCTTTAGATAGCATAAGTTTTTCGTAATTGATTAATGAAGTGGGTAGCCATTCTCTTCTCCAAGGGATCATCCCGACCCAGGGATTGAACCCAGGTGTCCTGCAATGCAGGCAGATTCTTTACCATTTGAGCCATCAAGGAAGCCCTAAATTTCAAAATATTCTTAAAACTAAAAAAATAAATTGTCTACTTGAGAGAGATAACGGAGAGATACAGTATGTCTCCAGTGTGGCAGCCTGATAGTTTTGCCACTATTTCACTCTTGAATCAATAATATAAAGGTTGAATAGGAGTCTCTATATAAAACCTCAGAATTAAAGCATAAAAAAAGGGGTCATGTTTTGAAGAAAAAAACAAGAGCTTTCTATAATCCTAAACTAACATGCCATTAAGAAATTTACCTAGTAATTTTATTAAGAAAGTCTCAAGCATATCTGAGGCAACAGATTATAGAAAGAAAATGGCCACTTAAGATGCCATTTAAGACAATAATCTTCTATACCTACAGAATCAGCTATCAAGAAGTCTAAAGTAAGAAGGCCCTCTTTTTTTTCCTTCCTCTTTTATCAGGTATTTTGGAAGCAGGCATTTAATTTGATGCCACCACATGGAGGGCTGTGTTTACAGAGAATGAAGGCCTAGGGACAGGAAATCAAACTGAACACTTTCCCAGGTAGCTGAGGGATGGATTTTTCTACTTGAGACACAAGCTTGAACCTCAAGAGGAAATTCAAAGTTGGATTGTAAAACTTCTGACTGTGGACAAATGTTTTTGGTTCTCTTAAATAAGGTCGCATCTGTGGAGTTGAGTGGTTTTCCTGGCTAGACCCCGCAGGCTGCTCTCCACCTATTAAGGGGGCCCTGTCTTAGGGACAATTGACAGTGAGGTGATGATGGGACTGTTTTAACAAGGTTGTGACATCTTCAGCAATTTTAGACTACCTGCTGCTGATTTTCCTTTTGACGAGTAGCTTAAAAATGGTGGATTTCAACAATTTCTTTTCTTGCATCAGTCAGTAAGATCAGTTCAGTCTGTTCACTCACTCAGTTGTGTTCAACTCTTTGCGACCCCATGGATTGCAGCACGCCAGACTTCCCTGTCCTTCACCACCTCCCTGAACTTAGTCAAACTCTTGTTCATTGAGTCTGTGATGCCATCCAACCATCTCATCCTCATCTCATCCTTTTCCTCCTGCTTAAATCTTTCCTGGCATCAGGGTCTTTTCCAATGAGTTAGCATCAGGTGGCCAAAGTATTGGAGCTTCATCTTCAGCATCAGTCCTTCCAATGAATATTCAGGACTAATTTCTTTTAGGATGGACTGGTTGGATCTCCTTGCAGTCCAAGGGACTCTGAAGAGTCTTCTCCAACACCACAATTCAAAAGCATTAATTCTTTCATGCTCAGCTTTCTTTCTGGTCCACCTCTCACATCCATACATGACTACTGGGAAAACCATGGCTTTGACCACTCTTGTCTTGATGTGTTTCTTGTTGCATTCTTGTGAATGTTTTCGTTTACTCTTGAGACCTGTTGCTGTGAGAGAAATTCTAACTGGTAAATAACCAGAATCAGAACATAAAGTAAAACGAAGTTGATTTTCAATTAGCCAGTGTGTACTAATTATAACATAATTTTAATCCCATCCTGGGTTCTTCGAATCCCATTCTGTGGCTATTTTTTTTTTTAATAGCAGCTCAAACTGACTAAGATATTAGGTGACTTACCTTGACCAACACTGTGCAAGCTCCAATCCAAAGTCTGAAGCTAAAGGACAAGAGACCACATGGAGGAGAAGTGAGATCTCTATGAGTGAGTGAATCTGTCCCAGATCAACCAGCCTTCTCATCCGCTGAATGCAGTCTCTTGAAAAAGTCCAACCCTGGATCAGCCACGCCAGCCAAGATAAGAACCACCTAGCAACCCACGAAAATGGGAGCTGAATGAGAAGATGGTTGTTTTAAGCCACTAAGTAACACGGCAATAGGTAACTGATGCAAACTTGCTTTATATTTTATACCTTTGACTCTCTGTACGCGGCCCCATCACAGTGGGACTTAATAAATACCTGCTGGTTGGCAGGAGCATCAGGGATGCAGCATTTGTGTCTCATGAGATGTAGCCATAGCCACAGACAAGATACAACTTTCAGGAAATTCCTTAGGCAGTTGACCTTTTCACCTTTCATGTTGCAGTTGCTAACTTGTTTCAGCTCAAGGTTTGTTAGGATCACAGATACCTTTTTAAGTATATGTAAGTGAAACTATTATTTCATTCCTGCACTAGGATACAGCTTTAAAAAAAAACAAAACAGTTTTATTAGATTGTTAATACTTCACATACCATAAAACTCTCCTGTTTAAAGTATGCAATTAAATGGGTTTTAGTATATTTAGAGAGTTGTGCAATCATTACCAAAATCTAATTTTTAGGACATTTACATCACTCCAAAAGGCACACAGTTTCTTGCTTCATATTTTTCTACTACTGATAGCTGAAAAGGACCTTTAGCATTCTAGTTAATTCATGATAACATGTTTCCTACATCAGTCAATTAACTTGTATTGCAACACATGCAGCATGCCTTGTTACTAAAAACCAAAATTTAGAATCCTAGACCGTCACGCAGAATCTGAAGGGCATAACAACTGTTGAGTTCAAATACTATTTGCATTAAAAGGGCTTACTCAGCAGAGTTTGAATTTGAAGCTGTTGTGCAGCTTAGTAAGCTTTTGTTTCTTTAAAATTTACTTATTTATTTTAACTGGAGGATAATTACAACATTGTCATGGTTTTTGCCACAGAGCAACATAAATCAGCCAGAGGGAGACACGGGTGATCTCCATCCTCAACCACCCCACCCCCACCTCCCTCCCACCCTGTCCTTCCTGGTTGGCACAGGACACTCTGGGTGCCCTGCTTCATACATCAAGCCTGTACTGGTAATCTATTTTATATATGATAATGTGTATGTTTCAACCCTATAGTAAATTATTTTTAGTGCCGAAAAATTGAACAAATTTAGATCACACTTCAAATTGCTATTAACAAGGCAAAGAAGAGTTAAGTTCCAGAAGCCGGAGTGTGGCATCTAGAAATATGGGTGCAGAATAGAGTTGAGATATGTCGCACACTCCTAAAAGTGTTAGAAAACGTCAGCCACTCCATTACCCAGTGTGCAATACTGCCTAATTAACGGTCTTCCTTCACCAAATATTTCACAGTTCAGAATTTCAGAACAGTTTTAATAAAAACATATCTCCATCTGCATGGCAAAAAAAATGGCAGGAAAATAGATTCATTTTATAGAGTCAACTCCATAGCTCACCTTGGGTGTGCC
The DNA here is from genome assembly GCA_006408675.1 of Madoqua kirkii. Classification (NCBI taxonomy): domain Eukaryota; kingdom Metazoa; phylum Chordata; class Mammalia; order Artiodactyla; family Bovidae; genus Madoqua; species Madoqua kirkii. The sequence goes on from SJYC01094772.1 coordinate 8,689, forward strand.
TATCTATTTCCTAAAGAAAAGTCAACAAGATTACATTTTTAAAGCATTTTAAATTATAGGTTAAAACAGTTATCTTATCAGTGACTTCTTGATTCATTTGCAGTATATCAAGCTCTGGGTAAAAGAAGATAATCAATCCTAGTGTTTCAAAGATATTAAAGTGCTCCTGAAGATCAATTAGTAATTATTCACAACAGGTTTTAGGGTCTAAGAATTAGATGCTATGACAGTGGGAGGATGGCAGTGGGAAGACACAGATGGCCATCAACTTCTGAGTCTACTTAAGAGCTGTCGCCAAGGATCACTCCGTAAGGTGCATGGATTTCAAATTCTAGATCCCCGTATTCTATAAGTTTTAGTCATAAATAAGAACATTAACTAAGCCCAGTGGCACAGAAGAAACCTCAAGAGAGACTCATGCAACAAAACTTATCAACAGGATGAAGAATAATCTGCCTCCCATGGAATAACCTGAAGGCATGACTCAGCTTCCCCTAAGGGCCAGATTTCTCTCAAACAGAGGAGGGACAAGGGAAAGTCAAGTCCTCCTTGGACTGTTCTGTGTGTCTTGGGAGTAAGCATCCACTTACTAATTACCAATATTATACCTACTTCCAAAGAAGGTTTGAGAAGACTTAATAGGAAAAACATGTGTACACATGTAATTGTTAAAATTATGTATATACATAACATATAAGCCAGTAATCCCACTCCTGGGCGTGTATCCAGAAAAAGATGGATGCTCTAATTCCAGAAGATACATGCACTCCAGTGTTCATAGGAGCATATTTATAACAGCAAAGATGTGGAAGTAACTGAAGGGTCCACTGACAGATGAAGGGATAAAGAAGATGTGGTGTGTATATGCAATGAAACAATGCCATTTGCAGCAACAGAGAGAGGCCTGCTGCTGCTAAGTCGCTTCAGTCGCATCCAACCCTGTGCGACCCCATAGCTGGCAGCCCACCAGGCTCCCCCGTCCCTGGGATTCTCCAGGCAAGAACACTGGAGTGGGTTGATAGCTAGGCCTAGAGATTATTATCCCAAGTGAAGTAAGTCGTAGGGAGAAAGGCAAATATATCATATTATTTATACGCAAAATCCAAAAAATGATACAAATGAACTCATTTACAAAACAGAAACAGATTCAGGGACACAGAAAACAAACTTCTAGTCACCAAAAGCGGAAGGAGGAGAGGGAGTAATTAGGACTTAGTGGCTAACAGATACACACTAACATATATAAAACAGATAAACAACAAAGACCTACTGTACAGCACAGGGAACTGTAGTCAATATTTTGTAATACCCTAGGTGTGTGAGCTCAGTCACTTTAGTCATGTCTGACTCTTTGCAACCCTACAGACTGTAGCCTACCAGGGTCCTCTGTCCATGACGTTCTCCAGGGAAGCCCTGTAATGGAAAAGAATCTGAAAAAGAGGTGGTGCTAGTGGTGAGGAACTTGCCTGCAAAAACAGGAGGCATAAGAGATGCAGGTTCAGTGCCTGGGTCAGGAAGAACCCCTGGAGGAGGGCATGGCAACCCAGCCCAGTGTCCTTGCCTGGAGAACACGACTAAAGCGACTGAGCACACACATGCATATATACACACATATATGTATATACATATGTAAAATCACTAACACAATATTGTAAATCAACTGTAATAAAAATTTAAAAATGAAAAACAAATGAATAAATTGTATATACATATTTATAAAAAGGTAAAAAGCGAAGGGCTAGGGGATAATAACATGAGAAAATCTAGAATAATGGGGAGCTACTACTGTTCAGCACAACAGTTCCTTCCTTAACAAAGGGCTAAACTTGTCATCTCAGAGAGAAGGAAATGTCTCTTAGCCCCCAATACAAACCTGAGATCCTCCTGTGTGGATCCTTCCTAGGAAATAATGAAAAACACAGAACAGTGTTCTGAGCAGCACTTTAAAAAAATATTCAGAGATGCTGGATATGGCTGTGTAGCAAGAAACATAAGAAGGAAAATCAAGAACACAGTGCTATAAAAATATCTCCATGAGAAGCCAGCATAACCCAATCCAGGTAGATGGTATCCTGAAGATCTGCCTTGCTACATGGTTTAGCTCAAAGGTTAGAGAACAACCAGAGGCTAACATTTCTTAGCCATCTCTTTGGGAGAGTCAGGTTACAAGAGATGCAGAGCAGGTCACTCAAACTAATATCACAACTAAACAGAGAGAAGCTAATGTTCAGTAGTAGAAGTTCATCTGTGTATTAACTGAGCACCTATTATGTATTAAACACTAATCTAAAGGCTGAGATTCAGGGAAGAACAATACAGACTTGGTCTCAGTCATTACTGAGTTTACGATCTACAGAGGGCAGAGAAGGTAGAGAAATAAAATGACAAGTAAAATTTTTAAAAAGATAATTTCAAATGCTCAGGGCTTTGAAGACACTTGCAACAAAGAGTAACAGAGAGTCTGACTCCATGTTTCAGTTTGCTGACAGCTCTCAGGCTCTACCATATTATCTTGCTCTTACATTCTACATCTGGGTAAGCTGGTGAGAAAGCTCAAGTTTGCCTTTGGTTTTGGAAAGAAGTTCAAGCCATGGCAACCCTTCCTCAAGGGCAGGAACCCTCACCTTTTATGCAAGCTCATCTCCTTTCCCTACTTTCTCAAGCCATTTTTGGAACAGCTTAGGCACTCACCCTTCTCACCCCAGAAAGCACTTTATTCTAACAATGAACTTTTCATCCCCTCCTGGCCAATGTGTGACATCATGAATCTTGACATTTGAACCAAAGTTTGGATGGAGGGGCTGTCTTCCTCTGAGAAGTGATCATATCAGAAAACAGGCAAAGCCCTAGGATTACAAGCACAGTAAGAAAAGCAACCAGGTCTCTCAAAGGCAGGCTGGGAGACTGCACAGTGTCTAGATGGCTATTGATCACAGCAAGTCCCCAAGTCAAGTCTTCGCTCTTGCTAGCAGGAGCTGTGAAAATTTGACTCCATTTTTGCAATCCTCATGACCATCTAGATGAAAGCAATTTGGCCACACCCAGTTTATCCATTTTGTTACACTGTGAGTAAAAATCTTTTGACCAATATCATTACTGATAATTGTGTCTCTTGATGGCTCAGCATGGTTTCTCCATGCTGCAAGAGGTGGGGCTGGGGTCCCAGTGGGCCAAGTCTTACCTCCTTATTTTCCTAGGACACTGAACACAGAACTTGCATATCCTAGGCACTATTGTTCTATTTTATGTGTTTCAAGTATTCACATGTATGTGTGTATACAGAATTATTACAGAAATGAAAGAAAGTCAGTCTTAAGCTAAGAACTCTGTAAGAGCTAAAGCACAGGAGTAAAAGGGGGAAAAAGCCTGACATAAAACATTTGGAAAATCTTCCATATATTTTCATACATTATCTCATACATCATTCACATTTTTCAGTCATTTTGAAATCAGCAGTGTCAAACTGAGGCCTCTTGTCAGGTGGGTGGCAAAGGCATTGGAGATAATTCTGACATTCTAATAGCTTAACGAGGCACGAGATCTGTAGGAGGGTGAGTCATGGTGAACCTCCCCACAGACCTGCAGGATGAGGAGAATGGCTCACCGTGGGGAGGGCAATGTGCACACCCAGTTCTATGGGTGCACGCTAGCCGAAGGGCTGCATAAGCTTCCACCACTGGAAGGCAGACATGTGTATTTGACTATGCATGCTGCTGCCTTCCCTGGTCCTCACAAAGCCCTTTGACTTTAGTATCCACAGGGCAAAATACTGACTTTGCTAGGACTGTGCTAAGCCTTAGGAATAATGAAGCCTACAGGGGTTCCTGCCTTAAAGAAGGAAAGTAATAGTGTTCTGTGCTAGCCTCTGCATATCCTTCCTACACACTTAGAACAACCCAGTGAGGTTTTAATACAGATTATGAATTTGTTCTAAGTCATTCATCAAGTATTTGGCAGACTCTTGATTCAAATCCTGGTCAGTCTCAGCCTATACATACAGGCTCTTTGCAGCCTATAACATGTTTCTTCAGCTATGCAACATGGTTATTAAAGGAACACCTCCTTTCCTTCCCCCAATGAATCTCTCTTTAGATTCTGTCTGCACACAGTTGTGACTCCATTGGGATGATGGGTTCACCTGACAAAGTAACCCTGGTGAGTGGAGCACCCACGCCTCAAGGACACACACAGTAAAGAAGGAAATTAAAATATGTGGACCCTCAAGTCAAATTCACCTCTGCTAGAAACAGTGCAGTTTCCAGAGTGGTTGCAACATGCAGAATCAAGAACTCTATGAAAAGAAGTAAAACTAGAATACACATTATCTTTACAATAAGAAGAAGGAAAATCATCTTTCATTTTCTTTCAGAAAATGCTTATGAAAGGCTTCTTTTTCTGCACAAGATAAGATTACACAAATCTTGAAATCGTAGTCTGATGGTGATGCATACATTCTCAGTTGTTTAGTCGTGTTCAACTCTTCTCGACCACATGGACTGCAGCCCACCAGATTCCTCTGTCCATGGCATTTTCCAAGCAAGAAATGCTGGAGTGGTTGCCACTTTTTCCTTCAGGGAATCTTCCGGAGATTCAGGGATTGAATTCAAGTTCGTCACATTCCCTGTTGCCAGGAAGCCCTGAAGGTCATGTGTGTGTGCATGCTAAGTCACTTCAGTCGTGTCCAACTCTGCGACCCTATGGACTGTAGCCTGCCAGACTCCTCTGTCCATGGGATTCTCCTGGAAAGAATATTGGAGTGGGTTCCCATGCCCTCCTCCAGGGGATCTTCCCAACCCAGGGATTGAACCCACATCTCTTGTGTCTCTTCCATTGCAGGCAGGTTCTTTACCACTAGTGCCACCTGGGAAGACCCTGAAGGAGCTAATTAAGCAGGTAGCAGCCGTCACAACGACCACATCACTTCAGCTAAAGGGAAGAAACACAAATGAAGCCAACACAAATGATGTCTACCCAGGTCTGCTACTGTTACCAGCTTCTGAGAGCTGTGGGAAATAAGTACCCGAGTCCTCCCTTAAGTCTCCCAGTTAATCCCCAAGTCTCGCCCATATGCCCATGTGTCTTTAGCCTCATAGCATTCCCACGGGACTGAGGGCCCCACCTGGGATTAGGCAGCAGTCCCCCTACATCTGGACCTACCTTCTCTGAACCGGCCAGCATACCCTCAGTCTCTTTCTCACTCCACAGTCCCCCTTTACCAGATGAATTCTTTGTGTACAACTTCCATCATGGCACTCTTCTGCTCAAAAACCTTTTCATTGCCGGGCTTCCCTGGTGGCTTAGTGGTTAAGAATCTGCCCAGCAACAAAGAGGACACAGGTTCAACCCCTGGTCTGGGAAGATCCCACCTGCCACAAAGCAATTGAGCCCGAGCGTCACAGCTGTTGATACTGCGCTCTGACTGAGCCTGCGAGCCACAACCATTTAAGCCTGCTTACCCGAGTCCATGCACTGCAAAAAGAGACGCCACTGCAATGAGAAATCCGCACACGACAGCTAGAGAGGGGCCCCACTCGCCACAGCCAGAGAGCAGCCCCCTCTCATCACAGTTAGAGAGGGGCCCCAGCTCACCCCAGCCAGAGAGGAGCCTCCACTCACCACAACCAGACAGAGGCCCCACTCACCACAGCCAGAGAGGAGCCCCTTCTCACCACAGCCAGAGAGGGGCCCCCACTCACCACAGTTAGAGAGAAGCCCCCGCTCACCACAGCTAGAGAGGGGCCCCACTCGCCACAGCCAGAGAGCAGCCCCCTCTCATCACAGTTAGAGAGGGGCCCCAGCTCACCCCAGCCAGAGAGGAGCCTCCACTCACCACAACCAGACAGAGGCCCCACTCACCACAGCCAGAGAGGAGCCCCTTCTCACCACAGCCAGAGAGGGGCCCCCACTCACCACAGTTAGAGAGAAGCCCCCGCTCACCACAGCTAGAGAGGGGCCCCACTCGCCACAGCCAGAGAGCAGCCCCCTCTCATCACAGTTAGAGAGGGGCCCCAGCTCACCCCAGCCAGAGAGGAGCCTCCACTCACCACAACCAGACAGAGGCCCCACTCACCACAGCCAGAGAGGAGCCCCTTCTCACCACAGCCAGAGAGGGGCCCCCACTCACCACAGTTAGAGAGAAGCCCCCGCTCACCACAGCTAGAGAGGGGCCCCACTCGCCACAGCCAGAGAGCAGCCCCCTCTCATCACAGTTAGAGAGGGGCCCCAGCTCACCCCAGCCAGAGAGGAGCCTCCACTCACCACAACCAGACAGAGGCCCCACTCACCACAGCCAGAGAGGAGCCCCTTCTCACCACAGCCAGAGAGGGGCCCCCACTCACCACAGTTAGAGAGAAGCCCCCGCTCACCACAGCTAGAGAGGGGCCCCACTCGCCACAGCCAGAGAGCAGCCCCCTCTCATCACAGTTAGAGAGGGGCCCCAGCTCACCCCAGCCAGAGAGGAGCCTCCACTCACCACAACCAGACAGAGGCCCCACTCACCACAGCCAGAGAGGAGCCCCTTCTCACCACAGCCAGAGAGGGGCCCCCACTCACCACAGTTAGAGAGAAGCCCCCGCTCACCACAGCTAGAGAGGGGCCCCACTCGCCACAGCCAGAGAGCAGCCCCCTCTCATCACAGTTAGAGAGGGGCCCCAGCTCACCCCAGCCAGAGAGGAGCCTCCACTCACCACAACCAGACAGAGGCCCCACTCACCACAGCCAGAGAGGAGCCCCTTCTCACCACAGCCAGAGAGGGGCCCCCACTCACCACAGCCAGAGAGGAGCCCCGCTCACCACAGCCAGAGAGGAGCCCCACTCACCACAGCCAGAGAGGTGCCCCGCCCACCACAGCCAGAGAGGGGCTCCGCTCACCACAGCCAGAGAGGAGCCCCACTCACCACAGCCAGAGAGCAGCCCCCACTCACCACAGCCAGAGAGGAGCCTCCACTCACCACAGCCAGACAGAGGCCCCACTCACCACAGCCAGAGAGGAGCCCTGCTCACCACAGCCAGAGTGGAGCCCCACTCACCACAGCCAGACAGAGGCCCCACTCACCACAGCCAGAGAGGGGCTCCACTCACCACAGCTAAGGAAAAGCCGTGTAGCAACAAAGACCCAGTACAGCCAAAAATAAATGAAAACAAATGAACAAAAATCTTTCACTGCTTTGTATTTCCTCATGTTTCTAGTCAAGCTAGCCTTTAGTTTTTCCATTCCATTGCTCTCCAAATCCTACTGCCCTCGGCAGACTCTTGGCACAGAAGCCTAAGGGTGCCATCCCCGTGTGTCTCTCTGCCTGCTCCTAGAGCATGCCCATTCTCTTCTTTCACACTTCTCTGCTTCGCAGCCAGAGCTCAGGTTAAGTCTCCCGTCTTCCACCAAGCTTTCTGTGATAAGTCCAACCCTTAACTCTTACAGGACATACAAATTTGTTCTCACATTTATATAATTGTATTATACAATTATATACATAATTGCATATATGTATAATATATAATTGTATATTATACTTGTGCATAATTGCATTACATACTGTCCTACAGTTAATCATTGCTTCACCTGTGTTATTCTGGTGTCCCTAATTGTTTTAGGGTAAACTAACATGTAATTACATTTTATGTGGTAGAAATACTCACATTTATGTATATATGTGTGTGTTTACAAATATGTTAGTCTATTGTTCTTTATTTACTGTATTAGCCACTTATTGTTAACCTAATTTCACACCAAATATTTGCATATTATCATGAATGATAATTTACATAGATTCAATGTCAATTTAAATATTTCCAGAGTAATTTTGTCACACTTCTTGATAAAATAGATTTTTAAGAAGTTGGCTAGTTGCCCTAGAAATCTCAAATGAGATATGAAAACAGTTAATGACTTTTTTTTAAGGTAATCTCAACAGTTTTCTCCTTTTAAATGAGGTTTTAGAACAGTTGTGAATTTCCCTTCATAGATGACTCATTCATTCATTCACACAACTAAATAGTTTCAGAATGCTTACTGGATGCCAGGTACTGTGTCAAGTATCAAGGACATTATTCGTATCAGAACTATATGAAGGTAGTTTCTATTAAGTCAAAAGAAAAATGCAGTTTCATAGGAAAAATATGCAGACATGGTCAAGATATCCCAAAGTTTTAGTTGTCGCTCAGTCCTGTCCAACTCTTTGCAATCCCATGAATCACAGCACGCCAGGCCTCCCTGTCCATCACCAACTCCTGGAGTCTACCCAAACTCACGTTCAACGAGCCAGTGATGCCATCCAGCCATCTCATCCTCTGTCGTCCCCTTCTCCTGCTGCCCCTAATCCCTCCTAGCATCAGGGCCTTTTCCAATGGGTCAACTCTTTGCACGAGGTGGCCAAAGTATTGGAGTTTCAGCCTCAGCATCAATTCTTCCAATGAATACCCAGGACTGATCTCCTTTCGGATGGACTGGCTGGATCTCCTTGCAGTCCAAGGGACTCACAAGAGTCTAATGGTAGCTAAATGGACAAACTTGGTAATCCTGATTAAAAAAAAAAAAAAACAAAACACCACATTCCAGCTCCATTTGATTTCTACTTTAACCTCTTCCATTGACACAGATTGAGGCTGGTCAGAGCTACTTAACTGTCACAGATCTATTAGAATTTTCTGTTTCTCCCCTTTTTTGTGTGTATGTTAGGGCTTCCCTGGTGGCTCAGAGGTTAAAGCGTCTGCCTGCAATGTGGGAGACCTGAGTTCAATCCCTGGGTCGGGAAGATTCCCTGGAGAAGGAAATGGCAATCCACTCCAGTGGAATCCCATGGGAGAACCCCATGGATGAAAGAGCCTGGTGGGCTACCATCCACGGGGTCGCAAAGAGTCGGACACGACTGAGCAACTTTACTTCACTTCACTTCACTAGGGGTTTATGATGTAGATGGCTTGGAAGATACAGATTGGAAAAGCCAGGATATTGAGCCTCCAAATTTTATTATGGGAAGTAAAGTTCTCCTGTGTTTGAATGAATTCTTGGACAACCCAATGGCTTTGTTCCAAAAATGTCCTGCTGCATTGGAGGATTATCTCACGTGGGTCATTACACTTCTAAGCTTTAAGCCTCAAAATGAGCATTAAATTAAAATTCCCTAGTAGGCAGAACACTGTGACACTCAAAAGATGTGGAAGTGCTAACTGAATTCTGGGCAATAATATTATTACCACTGCATATTTATTGAGTTCAACAGGGTGCTAAGTACTGTACAGACAGATAATACAAGCCAACTATACAGAAAAAAGCCACAGAAGGAGTCTTATAACCATCTCCCATTCAACTAATGAGGAACAGACAGTATAACTAGACTTTTTAGAAACAGTCTCCTCTTTTCAAAAGTGTCCTCAAGGTTTTCCATTCTTTTGTTTGATTGGAAAGTGGCTGATTTTCTACAGTTGCCATTTATGAATGTGGCTAAGTCTCCCAACTTCAAAATTACCATAAGAATGCTGCAGGCATTTAACTGAAGAACTTCATTCCATTGCAACTGGTAATTATGAGTGAAGTTTCAGGAAATCTTAAATAAATCAATTGTAAATTATGATATACATACCACTGTGTTTTTCATTCAACAGGGGAAATAGGGGCTTTCAAAATTAGCAGTATTGCCCTTTTTAACTAGCCTTCAATTTTCTGAAAAGATGCATGCATTTGAATGTCAAAAGAATTTAAAAATTAATGAGTAAAAATACTCACAGTTGAAGCATGAAGCAAATATCCTATTTTTTTTTAACAAATCTAGACACAAATGGAGTAAAAGTTCAAGTACAGTGTACTCAATATGTATGTGCAAGAAGCAATATGCATGTGGATGAGCTACAAGAATAACTTTGCATACACAGAAACTAATTGAATTTCAGAAACCTAACTTTCTTTATTTAAATGCCAGTCCATCAGGGTTAGAAGAAAAAAAATTAAGCACTTTAGAGAAAATGGGTTATAAACTGTCATTGTTGAGTTTAATGTTCTGACAACTTTGAAAGTAACTATAATGTAATTTTTCAAGTTGGTAGCTAAAATAATGGAACATTTGGATGCCATTGAAATGTATGTCAGTCAAGGAGAGAACAGAAAAGCAGTGGGAACAATGCTTTTCTTTGCTTATGATTCTTTGCAGTTTTGAACTTTTGCTCCAAACCTTGGCAGTCAAGGGCAGCTCTCTGCTCAGGGGTTCTCCTGTCGTTCCTGCTCATAGGAGCCACGTCTGGGCCTGCTTACCACTTTCAGCAGCTGTCCTTTCTACTAACTTGTCTCCTTCATCTGCTGTCAGGCCGATACCTAAACTCCTATGCTAAGAAGTGAGTAATATCTCATGTAAATGGGTCAGTGTTGGTTTCAACCTTGTAGGCTAGGTCTGGCCTTTGGAATTAGTATCTCCAGTTATTAACAAACATGGAGTCCAGTCCATCCTATCCTCGGGATTGTTGTTGTTCAGTCTTTAAGTCATGTCCAACTGTTTGCGATCCCATGAACTGCAGCACGCCAGGCTTCCCTGTCCTTCACCATCTCCCAGAATTTGCTCAAACTCATGTCCATTGAGTCATTGACGTGATCCAACCATCTCATCCGCTGTTGTTCCCTTCTCCTGCCTTCAATCTTTCCCAGCATCAGGGTCTTGTCCAGTGAGTTGGCTCTTCACATCAGGTGGCCAAAGTACTGGAGATTCAGCTTCAGCCCTTCCAATAAATATTCAGGGTTGATTTCCTTTAGGATTTACTGGTTTGATCTCCTTGCTGTCCAAGGGACTCTCAGGAGTATTCTCCATCACCACAATTTAAAAGCATTAATTCTTCTGCAGTCAGCCTTTTTTATGGTTCAACTCTCACATTAGTACATGATTACTGGAAAAACCGTAACTTTGACTATTCCTACCTTTGTTGGCAAAGTGATGTCTCTGCTTTTTAATGTGCTTTCTAGGTTTGTCATAGCCTTTCTTCCAAGAGCAAGTGTCTTTTAATTTCATGGCTGCAGTCACCATCTGCAGTCATTTTGGAGCCCAAATCTAAGTAACCCTAATGTGGACAACATGAAGTTGAACTATAGGAAACACGATTCAGATACATTTGTCTTACCAACAGGCAACCTCAGAGATGGTGCTTCCTTCCACAGTTTCTGGACTGGCCTTGTCATTTGTCAAATGAGTACAGTCACGTATTTATGTCATTGGAAATATCTGGGTACTCACCTATGCAACTCAAGTTCCTCATGGATAAGAACTGACTGAGTTGGGATTCATTCCTTCCTCTGTCTAACCACAATAAAGAGGAGGGGGAAAAACATTTTTTTTTTCAATCTAATTCAGCCCATACTTACTTGGAGTCTAATAAGTATAAACTTAGTGCCAGGAAGAAAATAGAAATTGTCATTAAAGATTTTGTAATCTACGGTCTCATGCTGCTGCTGCTGCTAAGTCAGTTCATCTATGTCCCACTCTGTGCAACCCCAGAGATGGCAGCCCACCAGGCTCCTCCATCCATGGGAGTTTCCAGGCAAGAGTACTAGAGTGGGTGGCTATTGCTTTCTCCAAACTATGGTCTCATAATAGACACATATTCATGAATGATATATTCCTTTCCATTTTTACCTTAAGAAGGGATATTTCATAGAAGCATATTATTTTTCCTGCCCTCCCTCACTGAAAACCACACTTCAAGGTTGTCTGAAAGTGGAGTCTCTCTGGGTACAAAGATGACTTATTCTTGGCATGCACACCAGCCTTTCCACAGTCCCTTTTACTTCCCAGTGCCAAGTTGGAGCTGATATGACATGTGTAAGGGAGTCAGGGCTGCCCTTGTTCCTACTAGTTCTCCTTGTGTCCTGCGATGGGATTTTGTTCTGAAGCACAGGAAGGCATATGCCCCCTCTAAATGACATGTCAAGCCTCAGACACAGTTTGGTTTGGATCCTTTCCCCCTTTTGACACCACAACTTGTCACCAGTAGAGAATGCAGATAGCCATGCCAATGTGAATGTCGCCTGCGTGCGCACATTTGGCAAATGTTTACCCAGATCTTTACTTTGAGAGTTAAACAACTAATTATCTAGTTGTTTAGTTGTTAAGTCCTATGCAACTCTATTGTGACCCCCATGGACTGTAGCCTGCCTGTCCTCTGTCAGTGGGATTTCCCAGGAAAGAATACTGGAGTGGGTTGTCATTTCCTTCTCCTGGGGATCCTCCCAACTCAGTGATTGAACCTACATCTCTCACACTGGCAGGCAGATTCGTTACCACTGAGCCACCTAGGAAGCCCTCATCATCTAACAGACAACATCTAAGGTACTACTTAGCATTGAAATTTTGTAATTCTGTGGGATTTATTGGCACTTTTGTGAAAAGCTGCCAATGATATGCCATTTTGCTTTCACTGAGAAAATGTTATAAAGGAGAACATTAATCTATAGTGGAAGAGATAAAGAGAGTTCATATTTGCAGGTAAAATATTCAGAAGTCTTATGTTACCTATTTAGGTTACATGTTCAAGTTTCTGATATAATTTTTCATACTACATGAATAAATATGCAGTATTCTTTTCTTCAAGTGTTTTAGAGATACTGATGTAAAAATCTTCTTACACTTTATACTTCTTCCTTCAAAAAGTGAAGGAAGGGTTTCATCACTCCATCCGAGGGAATTCATTTTGCTTGTATTTGTAAGCAGTCTGCTCAAGTGCCTGAAACAGTCTGTTAAGTGATATTTGATTATGTCCAGGGTCTTGTTTTCAGTCGATCTACAAGAAAGAGGTTAAGAAAGAGGCTGCTCTCAAGCAGGCACCAAACCAACACTACGAAAGTGTAAATAGGAGAGCTGGGAGTCTAGGCTGTATCCATTGCAGTCTTCCAGAATAAGTGATGGATGGTCCACTTCTTAAGATCATTAAAAACCCTAACACAGATTGTCATGTATGCAACCCCCCAAAAAAGGCCATATTGAATCTGAATGTTTTAATATAAAAAATTTCCCATAGTAAACTGATAAATGCAAAAACAAGGTTACAAAACTATACCTATAGTATGATTTCAATCTCTTTGATAAATTGGATTATATGTCATTTATGAGCTTATACACATAAATGCAAAATAAAAGTTCATACAGTTTATATTCCAAAATGTAAAAAGTAATCATCATTTCTTTGGGAAATTATGAATATTACATTTTTATTCTTTTTTTTGCTTTATCTCTTTTTTAAAACAACAAATACATATTATATAATATTATACATTTCTGTTGCATCATAGTTACATGTTTTTTACATATTCTGTAATTAGAAATAACTGTATTAAAAAGAAAAGCTTACCATAGGCACCAAGTAATTTCTAAAAGAAGAGTTTTGAAAATAAACCCGAATTTTATCCCTTTTATTGAAGTATACAGATACACGCTTTAGATCATAAGAAACTGATTTCACTCTTTCCTACATATGGATGTCCTTGTGATATGACAGGAACTTTTAAATGAGTTGCTCCTGGAAGCATCATTTCTGAAGACGGGTAAATGGTTTTATGCATGAATCAAAGCACATATCATGGGTCTGTCATAGCCTTGCACAGAGAGATTTGTAATTCTTCATCCCGAAGTGGAGCATGTTCAGCTCCCACTGACAGAGAGAACAAGGTCTCCTATTGTCAACATGCTAAATAAAACCTGCCTTGTGCTCTTTAGCTGAAAGCACATCTCTGATTCCTAGACACCACAGGTCTGTCTGCCATAGCCCTGTCTCCCTGCTGGCAATGTTATAATGTGCTTTAAATTTAACTGCAGCCTTTTTGACTTCCTCCTCTAATGAGAGGGGGTCCAAGGCCTTTGGATGGTAATGATGGAGCATGTAAAGGTGCGTGTGCGCTTGCTAAATCGCAGCAGTCGTGTCTGACTCTTTGTGACCCATGGACTGTATGTAGCCTGCCAGGCTCTTCTGTCCATGGGATTCTCTAGGCAAGAATACTGGCATGGGTTGTCATGCCCCTCTCCAGGGGATCTTCCCGACCCAGGGATTGAACATGTGTCTCTTATGTCTCCTGCCTTGGCCGTGGATTCTTTACCATTAGCTCCACCTGGGAAGCCCAATGTAAATGTGAGACTTAACCAAATTTATTAACAATGGCAAAGAGGATGCCCCCACAATGTAAAGAGAAAAAATTTAGTCATTTGGTATCTTTGTGATACCCAAAGTTGCTTATAAAATACCCAATTTAAGAACGACACAAGAAAAAATCAAGTCCCCTCTAAACGGAAAAAGTTGGAAGACATTCTGCTTTTTTAGAACATGGAGTTTGGTTGGTCAGAGGCTCCTGACCCGTGGGCATTTGTTTCTTAGTTTAAAAATGTCTTTGTGAAGCTTCTTAAGAGAGCTATTAATGAGTACTTACACATTTTTTAAAAAATGAGCTTTTCTTATTTTATTTGAAATAGTATCCCAAGTTATCTCAGCTACATATTAGCAAAGTATACCTTAGCATGGAACTGAACCCCATGTCCAATTTTAAGATTTATCAGCATCTTTAAAAATGTATAGTGGCGTGCCAAGAGTTATAACAGGGTACCTCATGAAAAATCTACAACCTTCCTTCTGAATTATATATTTATGACCTCCTGAGGATGATAGATTTAAGGGAGAGAAATGTGATTTAGGAACTGCTTTTAGGCTCCAAACATACACTGGGGTTTGCAAGAGGCCTCTGTACTGACTGGGGTACAGTGGATAAAGCCTTTCCCCTTTCTGAAGGTCAGCCAGCATCACAGGGATCATGCCAACCTTTTGCTTAGGCACCTAGTTTTTGTGGATTTCTGGCAGTACAGATCATAGCAGCCTGGGAAATACGAATTGTCTGGTTTGTGGATTACCTGGATCTCTAAACCTAAAGTTTAACTAGCATTCAGTGTGTGCCCATGATGTCCCAGGTATCATCCCAGGTGCTGGGAGTATAAAGAGGAGCACTCCTCAGTTCTGGCCCCCATCCCACCGCTGGCCTTCACCAAAGAGAGGGCCAGGAAGGGGGCATTGTTTAATCTCTGGGGGAAGCCCATCCTGCAGCTTGCTAACAGATCTGAGCTGCCTGAAACCACTGAGCATAAGGAACTGTGAGTTAAGGTATCTGTCACTGAGTATTAGCTATGCTGTGGATGACCTCCATCCACTGAGAATCTTTTGATTGTTCACAATCAGTTTACTATTTCCACACAACTAAAGTACTGACATCTGAATGAAACAGAAAAAAAAATTCCCATTATGTGTTTAAGTCTTAAATACATTGCATTAACAACCAAACATAATTTAAGGCATTAAAGTAGTTATAATTCTGGAGAAAACTTGGGAGTTAGTGATGAGACTGGGCAGGCCTAGAGATGGTTAACCTGGAGAAATTAGCCATCTGTCCCAGGCTAGTCTCAAGAATAATTCAGTCCCTGGATTGTTGGGAAAGGTATAGCTCCAGCGTTTGAGCTGGGATGCCTCTGTCTCCAGCTCAGATTCTGACTTAGAAAGTCAGGGCGATCACAGATCCTCCATCAGAGCCCCAGGACCTTCTTCATAACCAAGCCAGATCCATGGTTGACTCCTTATTCTCCCTATCTTGGGAGAATGGGCTGCTGCAACTTAGACGGTCATAGTCCACTTAGTGGATGTTAGCAAAAGGAAGATCATAAATCTCTGAAACTTTGGGCTCATCTTCAGAAAAGGAAGGAAGAAATTAGCGCTCTTTTGAGTGCATACCATATGCCAGGATCTAGGTACACTTGTAGATGCTATCTTGTTAAAGTACTGCAAATACATTCAACAACCATGGGCCAAACTATAAATACAGTGCATAATATAATGCACTAAGTATTCTGAATTCTGCCACAAAAAGACAACTTCGGGAGTCAAAAGAGAAAAATTTTAAGCTTCTAATCATATGGCGAACATTTTATATGCACCATGCACATGCACCAGGCGAATCCTCATAAAATCCTATGAAAAAGCAACTGACAAACAACTAATCTCAAAAATATAAAAACAACTCCTGCAGCTCAACTGCAGAAAAATAAATGACCCAATCAAAATATGGGCCAAAGAACTAAATAGACATTTCTCCAAAGAAGACATACAGATGGCTAACAAACACATGAAAAATGCTCACCCTCACTCATTATCAGAGAAATGCAAATCAAGACCACAATGAGGTACCATTTCACATCAGTCAGAATGGCTGCGATCCAAAAATCTACAAGCAATAAATGCTGGAGAGGATGTGGAGAAAAGGGAACCCTCTTACACTGTTGGTGGGAATGCAAACTAGTACAGCTACTATGGAGAACAGCATGGAGATTCCTTACAAAACTAGAAATAGAACTGACTTATGACCCAGCAATCCCACTGCTGGGCATACACACTGAGGAAACCAGAATTGAAAGAGACACATGTACCCCAATGTTCATTGCTGCATTGTTTATAATAGCCAGGACATGGAAACAACCTAGATGTCCATCAGCAGATGAATGGATAAGAAAGCAGTGGTACATATACACAATGGAGTATTACTCAACCATTAAAAAGAATACATTTCAATCAGTTCTAATGAGATGGATGAAACTGGAGCCGATTATAAAGAGTGAAGTAAGCCAGAAAGAAAAACACCAGTAAAATATACTAACACATATATATGGAATTTAGAAAGATGGTAATGATAACCCTGTATGCGAGACAGCAAAAGGGACACAGACATATAGAATGGACTTTTGGACTCTGAGGGACAGGGAGAGGGTGGGATGATGTGGGAGAATGGCATTGAAACATGTATACTATCATGAAGAAACGAATCGCCAGTCTATGTTTGATACAGGATACAGGATGCTTGGGGCTGGTGCACAGGGATGATCCAGAGAGATGATATGGGGTGGGAGGTAGGAGGGGGGTTCAGTATTGGGAACTCATGTACACCTGTGGTGGATTCATGTCAATGTATGGCAAAACCAATACAATATTGTAAAGTAAAATAAAGTAAAAATAAAAATTTAAAAAAAAATGAAAAAGAGAATATAATTATTGTTATCCCAATTTTACAGGAAACTCAGACAAGGTAGACTAAGAAAGGTTATACAGCTAGTGCGTGCATAGGCTTGTCTGCTTCCAAATGCTATGCTTTGAATTTGTCTAAATTTGTTTCACATGATTCCAGTTCCAGTTCAGTTGCTCAGTGGTGTCCAACTATTTGTGACTCCATCAACTGCAGCACGCCAGGCCTCCCTGTCCATCACCACTCCTGGAGTCTACCCAAATCTATGTCCATTGAGTCAGTGATGCCATCCAACCATCTCATCCTCTGTCATCCCTTTCTCCCCTCACCTCAATCTTTCCCAGCATCAGGGTCTTCTCAAATGAGTCAGCTCTTTGCATCAGGTTGCCAAAGTATTGGAGTTTCAGCTTCAACATCAGTCCTTCCAGTGAACATTCAGGACTAATTTCCTTTAGGATAGACTGGTTGGATCTTCTTGCAGTCCAAGGGATTCTCAGCACCACAGTTCAAAAGCATCAATTCTTCGGCACTCAGCTTTCTTTATAGTCCAACTCTAACATCCATACATGTGGATGTGTTTATTTCTCAGTAAATAAGATTAAATAATTGTCTAAAATACATTTCCAAAATGTGAGACAACCGAAGTTATTACAGGTTTTCTCAATTTTAAAGGAACTATATTTGCCCGGACATATAGACCTATTTTCCTTGGCTCTGAAATCTGAGACTTTCCTGACTTCTCTTCCTTACAATCATCTGTGTCCTACTGACAACCCTCTCAGCATCTCACTAAGCCAATCCTGCTGCAAAATAGATGAGGTTGGTAGCCCCTGATTTGCCATAAAAGTGAGTCACTTGAAAGGTCCTGAAACAATAGCTCATTTGAATAAAGCTCTCTGCAGCACGCAGAAGGCAATCCAAAGTAGTTTTCCTTTTTATTCATAGAGGTACTTGAGTTAAAATCTGGAGTTCTGAACCTGTTGCCATTCTATTTTTTATTTTCTCACAGACAGACTTACAGTGCTCAACTGGGTCATACATGGTGTTAGGTACAAGTGTGGATGGTTTCTGAAGGGCCCCGATGAAATCAGACTCCATGGATCATTCTGTAGCTCACCGAGTGTGCTGCACAAATAAATTAGAAAACCAACACGGTGGGAGAAGAGGGAAAATTAGCTGGGAAAGCCAAGGGCAAAGGGTCTTCTGCACTATGGAGAAGCCAGTCTGGGCTGCCAGGCTGTACAGTTGGGAGCTCTCATGATTGTTCAGAGCCGTGCAGGGAGATCCGAACCTTTTCTCTGAAAAGGGAGAAGCCATTTATGTGATGCCAGCCTTGTGGGGTGGGAGCTGGCACCTGCTGACAGGACCCCAGCCACAGGCTTGCCCTGGAGGCTTGAAGGAAGCGGCAGCACATCACTCCATGCAGAAACAAAGGCAGATTCTCAGCTCCCTGAAACCTGAGTGCTGGCTCAACAAGCTGTAAACTGCCTGGAGCCACCAGCTGCCCGCAGAGCGCAGAAGCCTGCTCATCTCAGAGCCACTGGCCGGAAGGGCTCCCCAGGCATGAGGGGCAGACCTCATTCGCTGTGGCTCTACTAATCAGTGTTCAGATTTAAGAGGAAACAGATGCAACATTTCACAAACAGGTAAATTAGAGGTTGTTATTTATGGAATTGAGGCTTCCCTCGTGGCTTAGCAGTAAAGAGTCTGGCCACTAACACAAGAGACTCAAATTTGATCCCTGGGTCAGGAGGATCCTCTAGGGTAGGAAATGGCAACCCACTCCAGTATTCTTGCCTGGGAAATCCCAGGGGCAGAAGAGCCTGGTGGGCTATAGTCCATCGGGTCACAGAGAGTCAGACGTGACTTGGTGATGAAATGATAACAATTTATGGAATCAAAGAGTGCTTTCAGACAACTCTCTGAGCATATGTACATGTTTGTCTTCTGATCATGAACTTGGAGGCTGACCAGGGGCTCAGAGGAGCAAGGCTGAGAGACAGAGAGCTGACAGGGACACAGCAGACGTGACACCCAAGCAACTCTATGTCATTCGAGGACCCACAGCAGCTCTCCCACCCTCAGTTCAGACGGAGGCCAAGTGAGAAGAGCACTCTCAGCCGAGATCCTAACCAGCTCTGCACGTGTAAGTGTGTGTGCTAGGGCGCTTCAGTCGTGTCCAACTTTTTGCGACCCTGTGAACTATGGCCCGCCAGGCTCCCTTGTCCAGGGGACACTTCAGGCAAGGATACTGGAGTGGGCTGCCAACCTAACTCCTTACATGCTATCCTTCTCAACCTCAACAGGCTCTCTTAAAACTCAGCCCTGAGCTCACTTCTTTCTTTTTTTTTTTCATGGGTCCAAAGGGGCACATTGTGAAAAAATGTGAGGTGAAGAGATGACAAGAAATTAATTGCAGCCTACAATCCATGTGAATTACTTCCTTTGTGAGAGGATTACATATTATGAGGCAAGTAAGGAAAGAAATCTTTTTTTATATCAAATGTTGCCAAACAGGGGCTCATTGGCTTACAGAGTATTAAAAAATGGAGGTTCAAATTTAATATGGGGAGATTTGGCCTGTAAATTTGATTTTGTTAAAAATAAGACTTTCTGATGAAACGGCCTGCTCCCACAGCTGCCACTGGCTGAGCGTCGGGGGCACATAAGATCCACCATAGTCCCCCTTCCAGCCCAACCAGCTCACAATACCACTCCTCTGAATTACCTTCCCAGCCCCGTGGACATCTCGGAAACTCTGTTTTGAACAAACTATCTTAGAATTAATATTTGCTTTGAAAAATATGCTTGTGTGTCTGATTCAATATTTACTCTTTAGTCAGTTGGGAAAATAAAGCAGTCCATCAGCAATTCACATTGCTGGGGGGTTTTCATTAGAGATGGTTCTTAAGGAGTCACAGGAAGCTGGACGTCTCTGTCGAAACTGGAACATCAGTCTTGCTCTTACCTCATACATGTGTGTGTGCACACAGAGACACATACACCGCCACCACTAATACTCCTTTTTAACTGGACTGGTGTGCCCAAGGCCATCCATGCCTGGCCTGCCAGGGTACTGCTTAAGACATAGGAATGACGGCAAATTTAGGAAGATCTACTGATGCGCAGCTGGCTTCTCAGGTGGCTCAGTGGTAAAGAATCCATCTGAAATGCAGGAGACTTGGGTTCGATCCCTGGGTTGGAAAGATTCTCTGGAGTAGGAAATGGCCACCCACTCCAGTATTCTTGCCTGGGAAATCCCATTGACAGAGGAGCCTGGTGGGCTACAGTCCATGGGGTCGCAAAAGAGTCAGACACAACTTGGGAACTAAACTGCAACACAGCTGATAAGGAAGGGTTTGTTTCTGAATGAGAATAATTTCTGTGGGTAAAGGAATAAGATTTCTGTGAAAGATGGACTGGAAATCCTTCCTGAGGAGAGTGGAGGAAGCAGGCAGTCAAAAAGGCATGTGCTTGACCCTCGGGAAGCATGAAGAGCCTTCAGTGAAGATTCGTAACTCAGGGGTATCCCTCCCTTGTATTATGGAGCAAGGAGTGTGGAGATACTCATATTTAGATGGGAGCTTCAGCCTTCTAGGCCGTAAGCATAGTTGCCCTGGTCCCTTGGTATCTAATGCATGCACACAGCCTTGTGAGGTGGTGGTGTGAGAAGAGAAGGGGGTGGGGGAGAAACATGATGTGAGTGAAGGCTGGCCGCTGTATGAGTTATGAGGGCTGCCAGTACAAAAGACTACAGGCTGAATGTCTTGAACAACAGAACTTTGTTTTCTCACAGTTCTAGAGGCTAGGAGTGTTACCAAACCAGCCTTGGGTCTGCTCATCCTTGCACAGTAAAGCCAGTCTACTGACACAATGGGTGGTGTTAAAGCAAAGTACAGCCTTTACTGCAGGGCATCAAGCAAGGGGAACGGGCAGCTCACGCTCAGAAGACACGGGAATCTTTGATGGATTTCAGGGAAGAGACTTTAAAGGCGGTGTGAGGGAGAGGGCTGCAGGGTGTGTACTCAGCTGGTGCACAGTCCTCGGATTGGCTGGCAGCGAGGTGAAGTTTCGAGCATCGTCAACCATCTCTGTTTCCATTATGCATCTTCACATTTCCTAATTATTGACTATTGAACCAGTCTTTGGAGACCCAAGGGAGGCCTGGGGGACTAACACAAAAGCCTTTTCCTTCAAAAGCATACAGTGGGGCTTCCCTGATAGTCTAGTGGTTAAGAATACACCTGCCAGCAAGGGAACATAGGTTGATCCCTGGTCCAGGAAGATCCCACACGCTGCGGGGCAACTAAGCCCGTGTACCCACAGGTACTGAGCCTGCGTGCCCACAAGTACTGAGCCCATGCCTTAGAGCCTGCTCACCCTTAAAGGCCTCACACCCTATAGCCTGTGCTCTGCAACAAGAGCAGCCGCCGAGGTGAGATGCCCACTTGCTGTAACTAGAGAAAGTCCACATCCAGCAATGAAAACCGAGCCCAACCGAAATCAAACAAATGATTAATAAATAAAAATGACTTTTGAAAAAGTGCACAGGGGCTTGCATATAGTTTCAGTGCCCTCTTTTCTTTGATACTCTTCAGTGTTGTGGGGAACAGGTTCAGGGAAAGAGAGGAGATGAAGATTTGGATAGAGAGGTTGATTGTAACTCAGCAGAGGAGCTCAGTTCTAGGGGCACTCCGCTTCCGGAGTTTGCGGGGAAGGAGTCAGCACTGGCTCCTTCTGAGGCCTCTCTCCTTGGCTTGCTGGTCATTTTCTGTCTTCCCATGATCTTCCCTGTTGGTGTGTCTGTGTCCAAATGTCCTCTTCTTATAAAGACATCTGTCACACTGGATTAGGGCTTACCCTAAAGGCCTCACTGTAATTCCTTCTTTAAAGACTCCAAAGAGTCATGTTCTGAGGTAGTGGGGATTCAGGCCTCAACATACAAATCGTTGTTTTTTTTTTAAGTTCTTCTTTTGGCTCTCCCCTTCACACCTTCTTAACATTTATTTATTCATTTTTATCCTTGGGCCGCATTGTGTGGCAAGCGGGGTCTCAGTTCCCTGACCAGGGTTTGAACTGGAGTCCCCTGCTTTGGAAGCATGGAGTCTCAACCGCTGGACCACCAGAGAAGCCCCCACCATAAGAATTGTAAGGGGTTATGATCTGGTCCAAAACAGTGGGTGTACAGTCACTCTACAGCTGTAGTCCAAGCAGCACACGCCACAGGGGCACAGCATCCTCTCAGATGGACCCTGTCCTGGAGCTGGGGGCAGGGCAGTGACAGAGTAAGCCCTGTCCAATGTGGGGCCTGCCACTCTGGGAAGCAAACAGCAGAGGGGCTGATGAAAAGATGACCGAAGAGTATAACAAGACTTCCTCTTCCCCGACAGCTGTACCCTGATCCTTGAGGGGGGACACTGAGCTGACTGTTGGGTAAATCTGTTATAAAACAAGAGTGGGGGAAAGATGATTTGATTTGCCATACTTTAACACACTGATGGATGTGCAGGGCTGTATATGTCCTGTAGCGTGCGGAAGACCTATGCTGGACATCCCTGTGAAGTGATTGTATGACCTTGGATCTCTCTCCTCTTTTCCAGGTCTCACACTTTTTGCAACTCAGTTTCTAAACAGGAGAGAAGCAGTTGGGATGACATAAATGAAACACAGCCCCTCAACTCCAGTTCAGTTCAGTCGCTCAGTCGTGTCCAACTCTTTGCGACCCCGTGAATCGCAGCACGCCAGGCCTCTCTGTTCATCACCAACTCCCGGAGTTCACTCAGACTCACATCCATTGAGTCAGTGATGCCCTCCAGCCATCTCATCCTCGGTCATCCCCTTCTCCTCCTGCCCCCAATCCCTCCAAGCATCAAAGTCTTTTCCAGTGAGTCAACTCTTCTCATGAGGTGGCCAGAGTATTGGAGTTTCAGCTTTAGCATCATTCCTTCCAAAGAAATTGCAGGGCTGATCTCCTTCAGAATGGACTGGTTGGATCTCCTTGGCTCTAAGACAGAAGCTAATTGTAGCAGTTCATGAACAATTGGCAGTGTAATCTCTAACAGAGATCAGTGTGAAAGGCCGATCAGCATGGAAGGAACAAGCATCCAGTGGGGAAAACATGTTAGTCCCAGTATCAGGACCTTGGTGCTAGCCCAATACCAGGCTCAGAACAAGCATTTAAGAAAGGAAGAAAGCATGGAATTGAGTTTACATTAACTTCACTGAAGTGGATAGATGCAAAGAACAACTAAGACTAGGGAAGGCACAGGTCTAGAAGTAAAGAACAGGAAGAGAGGGTTCTAGGGCTCTTTTGGGAGTTCTGGAAAACAAGTCACAACCAACTTTCCTTTAGCGGCTCATGCCTGCTGCAGGCGCTGTCTGTGTGCACAGACACACAGCTTTTTGAATGGCCTACAGGTACTTCCTGAAAAGTTTTTTGAGGGTGGCAAAGAGCCTAATGAGACAAATGGCCATTTTACTAGGAGTTAAGTTATCAAAATATGGACGGCTTAATGGGTTGAAATAGACCTGCAGCTCTTCACCACCAGAAATTACCGTCATCTCAAAAGCAGCTGCTTACCAAAGGAAGAAACCACTAAGGACGTACACTCACTAAAGAAATCAATTTGCATCCCAAGGCAAGAGGAAATGTTATAAAAACTTACGAAAGAGCAATATTTTTTTTTCCCCTCAGAAAATACAACTATAAAAAAGGATGAGAATTTCAGACAGGAAGGAAAAATAGTCACAGGAGATGCAGTGACCAAGGACGATGGATGAGTATGCTAAAGAGACAGATACTAAATAATTTACATTCCTATAGATCTAGCATATTCCTCTGTAATGTGTTCTGTTATTTATACAGACTGCACTATAAAATCTCACCACCTTCTCTGAGCTTCTGCAAGATATACCCACACAGACAATGCAATTTCTCACCCTCTGTCTTTATACTAGTTACTGGGCCTTGTCATCTTTTTCATTTGCAAATAAAATACTCTCTCTGTGCTCTTCCGGAGACTTTTATCAGAGCCATCCACCCCTGAACAGAGGAGCATTTCAAGATCAAAAGAGAGGCAAAGTCACACTCTTTTAGCAGTTGAGATAAGGATTCACACATAATTAGGCCGGGACAATAGGATTATTTAAATAGATATATCTTTTAAGAATAATCAACTGCTATAAGCTATTCAAATACTGCAACCAGTACTAAAAAAAGACAGGGAACTGACAAAGCATTTACCGAGGACAAGGAGAGCAGGCAAGGGAAGAGGGAGGGGCGAACAGTGGTTTAAAGTGTCTGTGCACCCGCTTCCCTGGTGGTCCAGTGGTTCTGAATCTGCCTACCCATGCACGGAACACTGGTCTGTTCCCTGGTCTGGGAAGATTCAACATGCTACGGAGCAACTGAACCTGTGCACCAGGACTACTGAAGCCCATGCTCTCTAGAGACCGTGCTCTGCAACAAGAGACGTCACTGCGACGCGAAGCCCACTCTCCACAACTAGAAATTAGCCTCCACTCGCCGTAACTAGATGAAGCCTGCATACAGCACCAAAGATCCAAAGCAGCCAAAAGTTATTTTTTTAAATAGCTGTCCCCATTTTATGGGCTTTCCCAGGGGCTCAAATGGTAAATAATATGCCTGCAATTCAGGAAACCCACCTTAGGTCCCTAGCTTGGGAAGATCCCTAGGTTGGGAAGAGCCCCTGGAGGAGGGCATGACAACCCACTCCAGTATTCCTGCCTGGAGAATCCCATGGAGAGAGGAGCCTGGTGGGCTACAGTCCATATGGTTTCAGAGTCAGACACGACTGAAGCAACTTGTTATACAAATTTTATAGATGACAAAATAGAGGATCAGAGTTAATTTAATTTGGCAAAGCAGTGGAGAGAGGCAGAATACTCTGTCCCTTCTGTCTGTAAGCCTGCGCACTTTCCCTGGTGCTGATACCCACCTCTGCGATCTCTTAGTCACTCACTCACAGAGCGCTTATTGGGAGTCCCATAGTTCTCAGGTACTGAAATAGATGTTCTGAACAGAAAGACAAGTAAGACAGTCGACTGCTGCCAACAGCACCGACCCCCGCACTCCAGTGTTCCTGGAGTACACTATCTAACAGATATCCTCTTTGGTACCTTTATTTTGTCATTCTGTAATTTGGAAGAACAAATCTGACTCCATATGAGAGCTGTTTCTTTTACTTTAACCTTTGTATTTCGTTGCTCTTGCTATAAGTTAAGAATGTTGCCTACAGCATGAAGTAGATAGGACAGCCCATTCCAAAGGCTCTGACCTTTAAGAGTAAAACACTTTCCCATTCACATAGAGATAAATTTTCAGAACAGAGAATAATATTTGTCTTGTTAGAAGATTACAGGAACTTGTGACCTGACCTATGTGGACAGCAACAAAAACCAAGGATTCTGAAACCAGGTTTGCAGCAACCAGCAACCAACCATATATATCCCCACTCCTTACAGTACAAAAGAAACCAGAATTCTAACTGGGGTAAAATGGATCTTTGGGACACTAGTCTACCATCCTCTTATCTCTGCTGGCTTTCCAAATAAAGTCACTATTCCTTGCCCCAACCATGTGTTATCCCATGATTCTTCGCCCTATCATGGAGGGAGCAGGATGAACTTGGCTGTTTAGTCATTCAGTCACGTCTGACTCTTTTCGACCCGATGAACTGCAGCATGCTAGGCTTCCCAGTCCATTACCAACTCCCAGAGTTTGCTCAAGCTCATGTCCATTAAGTTGGTGATGCAACTTCATATGCTCTTTATACCAACCCTATGTTAGAAACCGAGAGCTTCCAGATGTTCAGGCTGGTTTTAGAAAAGTCAGAGGAGCCAGAGATCAAATTGCCAACATCCGCTGGATCATCAAAAAAGCAAGAGAATTCCAGAATAACATCTACTTCTGCTTTATTGACTATGTTAAAGCCTCTGGCTGTGTGGATCATGACAAACTGGAAAATTCTTCAGGGGATGGGAATACTAGACCACCTGACCTGCCTCCTAGGAAATCTGTCCGCAGGTCAAGAAGGAACAGTTAGAACCAAACATGGAACAATGGAGCGGTTCCAAATTGGAAAAGGAGTACATCAAGGCTGTATATTGTCACCCTGCTTATTTAACTTATATGCAGAGTACATCATGCGAAATGCCAGACTGGATGACGAACAAGCTGGAATCAAGATTGCCGGGAGAAATATCAATAATCTCAGATATGCAGATGATACCACCTTAATGGCGGAAAGTGAAGAGGAACTAAAGAGTCTCTTGATGAAAGTGAAAGAGGAGAGTGAAAAAGCTGCTTTAAAACTCAATATTCAAAAAAAACAAAGATCATGGCATCTGGTCTCCCATCATTTCATAGCAAATAGATGGGGAAACAATGAAAACAGTGACAGACTTTATTTGGGGAGGCTCTAAAATCACTGTGGATGATTACTGCAGTCATGAAATTTTAAAATGCTTGCTTTTTTAATAGGAAGAAAAGCTATGACAAACCTAGACAGCATATTAAAAAGCAGAGACATCACTTTGCTGACAAAGGTCCATCTAGTCAAAGTTCTGGTTTTTCCAAGTAGTCATGTATGGATGTGAGAGTTGGACCATAAAGAAGGCTGAGCACCGAAGAACTGATGCTTTTGTATTGTGGTGTTGGAAAAGACTCTTAAGAGTCCTTTGGACTGCAAGGAGATCCAACCAGTCCATCCTGAAAGAATTCAGTCCTGAATATTCATTGGAAGGACTGATGTTTAAGTGGAAGCTCCAATACCTTGGCCACCTGATGGGAAGAACTGACTCATCAGAAAAGGCCTGACGCTGGGAAAGATTGAAGGCGGGAGGAGAAGGGGATGACAGAGGATGAGATGGTTGGATGGCATCACCGAGTCAATGGACATGAGTTTCAGTAAGCTCTGGGAGTTGGTGATGGACAGGGAGGCCTGGCGTGCTGCAGTCCTTGGGGTCACAAAGAGTTGGACACGACTAAGTGACTGAACTGAACTGATGGTAGAAACCATCATTCCCACTTAACAGATGAAGGAAAGGGGATTCAGAGAGTGTGACAGCCTGTCTAGGCGCTGTGAGCAGTCTCCACAATCATCTCAGGACTGGCTGGATGGATCACTCATGCTTTTCCACACCACTTCCATTCACTATCTCGATAAATCAAGTTCCATGCCTATAAAGAGATTAAATATGGTAGGTAAAGAAAAAAATCTATACAAGTAATTATAATATAAGAAAGAATTAATGTGTTTCTTTATTTCACAGCTGCCTTTTTAATAACAAGGTAATCAAGGCTAAAGTCATAGCCATTAAGCTGAAACGTTAATTCACAGCTTAGTTTATGCATCATTTTCAACTTCGTGCATCTATTTGCTGGAATTAGCCTTCTACCTCCACTGCAGTCATAACTGGCTATCGAGGGATGCATATGACTTTGAATAAATGAGCTGAAAATTCCAGATTTTTGCATTTCATGGTAGGGAGAAAACATCACGCCAATATTTTCACATATTTCCTGATTAGGCAAGAGGTAAAACTTAGAACTCACTGGAATAGCTTAAGCTGTACTTGTGAATTTTTTATAGTCCTCTGCTGCTCTTGTTTCTTTAGCAAGTCCCTTCGATTCTGATAATGACAATCCCTTCTTATAGTCACAGATTTAAGGCAAATGTTGTATAAACTCCAAAACCCTCACAGCATGTGTGCATGCATGCTAAGTTGCTTCAGTTATGTCCAACTCTTTGTGGACAACTGTAGCCCGCCAGGCTCCTCTGTCCATGGGATTCTGCAGGCAAGACTACTGGTATGGGTTGCCATTTCGTTCTCCTGGGGATCTTTCAGACCCTAGGACTGAACCGGAGTGTCTTGCATTGACAGGCAGGTTCTTTATCACTAGCACCACCTGGGAAGCCCTACAGTGTATACACAGTCAAGCTAAATATCTGAAATTAAAGTACAGGCATAGTACCAGCAGCATACAATTAAAGTGCCTTCCATAATAGGGCCAGCACACTATAAACAAATCATTAATGTTCTTCTGGTTACCTATTCAGAAGTGTATCTCCCAAGTCAGCTTCTAAACGGAGCCTTTCAAGAAGAGTCCAATTTACTTGATTGGAGAGGAGAAAGATGAAATAGAGCCACAAGGTTAATATGAGTTTAAAGAGGAGCAAAGGGTTATCTTGGCAATTAAAGGCTTTCTAGGAGGTTAATTACCTATAGGCCGGATAAAACTCACACAATGTATTGGCAGTTACAAAAATTTGTGTACAGCAGAGAACTCTCTTCTGCACTCTGAATGATATTATTTTATTCATTTTTCTTGCAGGGCTGAGTTAAAGCAATATTCTTTCCATGATCCCATCAGAACAAAGAAAGAAATGACATTGAAATGGTCGCAGAAATATTATACAGAAAAAAAACAATGTAAGAATTTTATAAATTAGGAAGTGAAAGGAAGAGTGCTATGTGTGTGAGAGAGCAAGAGAGAAAGAAGAGGGTGAGAGAGAGACAAACAGAGGGAGACAGGTACTCAAGCGGTTTCTGAAAACCTTTGGAAGAGCTTTACCGAAGAGCACCTCTGATGGGGAATACTGGTAAGTGGCAGAGCTGGAGGGCAAATTAGCGTAAGCCTGATGACCTGCAGGTATTCAAATTCTACCCTGAGAACTTCAGAAAAGACATATACTCTTAGTTGGCTAGAACCACTTTGTATGAGACCTTCATCCAAGTCTCCATCATCTCTCACCTGGGTCCTTCTGAAAGAAGCCCCTTCTCCGGTCTGCAGCTACAAAGGCCCTGGCCAGCCCTTCTGACCCGCAGGACGCCCCATCCTCTCTCCCTCCGCCAATCCGATCATGCCCCACCCCCTCTCCCTCTGCCAATCGGATCATGCCCCACCCCTCTCCCTGCTTCCTCGCTTGCCACCGAACTTGGGAGGAAGTTCAGAATCCTTACCACAGCCTTGTTTGTGTTCTCCAGCTTCTTTCCTACCACCTCTACAGCCTTCTAACTTCACACTCTCAGTCACACTGGCTTGGTTCTGTGTCTCCAACAGAAGCTTGGCTTTCTGTCACCAAACGTCACCTCCTCAGGGAGGCCCTCCCAATCGCTCCACTGCATGTTGCCTACTTGCTCCTCTTTTACAGGCACTGCTGTGGAGAGAGCTTACGTCTCCAGTGACAGCAGTCACGCATCGGCTGCCTGCCTGCCCACCCTCACCACAACTTCTGTATCCCTGGTACGCAGCTCAGCCCTGGAGAAACGGCTAAGCGCAGAGCTGCTGCCTTCGGCTCCTTCTGCCCTGGAGCTCTGTCTGTCCTGGAGTGCGCAGATGAAGCTGAATCTTTAGGAAAGGTCGGGCATTGTGACACCATATGATAATAATTAAAATCACAACAATTTTAACTTGTTATCCAAAGGCCCAGCGATGGGTCGGTATTCATGTAAGTCTGTAGAGGATGGGAAATTGTTAAGGATTCCTTTGGGAGTGAATTCGAATGCCTGGAAAACACCTTTGCCTCTATTCTCTAGAGTCACACTCTGCACCACCCCACACAGCCCCAGGACACCACCTTTCCAGGACAAGGCAGTAAGTGATCTCAGCAGATTTCCCAGCTAATGAACACCGTCCCTCTTCCCTGCTGGGAAGTAATAGGTTCAACTATCTGAGAACCCAGCCCCTCCAGGAGGCCTGGCCTCTGCTGCAGAGGAAAGAAGACCATGAATATAATATAATGGCTATTATTCTGGCAAACCTATTCTAATTCTGGACCAGGTACATACTGGAGCCCATTAGGATGATTTTGAAAAAAGAATTACGATAATTATTTTTTGGCAGCCTGGAGTCTTTTATCTTTATGTGATGATAGCAGTGTTTTAAAAGGGTTATCATAGTGCTGCATAATAATAATAATCTTTTATTAGGTGTAATGCTGTAAGAGTTTTAAAAATACTTTGATATAAAAAGTCAGGTTTGATCCTAATAAGGATCCTTTGAGGTATACAGAGTAGCAGTTACTTGCCACATTTCACAGTAGGGGAAACTGAGGTCCAAGGCAGCTGAATGGCTTCTAAGGCTCCAAGCTAATCATGGCAGGGAAGTCCTAGGACCCAAGGCACTGATTCCTAGTCCAATGTTCTTTAAATAAATCATTACTGGAGAACTGACTTAAAGGAGACTATGAGAAGAGATGTGAGGTGCGTATGCGTGTGTATGTGCATATACAGGATGGTGGATTCCAGTGAGTGGTTCCTGGGACTGACAGATCATTTTCGCAGCAAGGACACAATATAACAGAGCTCTACCTTCTAAGCGTCATCGTCCACTCAATATCAAGACTGTCACACTTAAATCACAGCATCATACATATTACCCAGGCTTCAAGCTTCCCAATAAAGACACGTGGTATATATGGAAAGAATGTTCCAAAAGACTCTTTCATATCTGTTTTCTCATCCCTTGCCTTATGTTTTTGTGGGTTTTTTCTCCAGAAATAACACTCTTACAGTTTATATTGCTGCTTCTGTCTTAATGAATTATAGGAGCACATTTTATAGTTTCAGAAAGAGTCCTCTCCGGCTGTGAATCAGCCAGCTTTCCCTTCCTCAGTCTCTCCCAAGAAAAGAAACAAGGAGCCTGGCAGCCCCTTCTTCACAAAGGGCACGCTTCACGCTAACGCTGCACTTCGGTGTGCTCTCTCTCTTTACCTCTGAGGCCACGAAGGCTTACAAGGCTCTGCTCCTGAACTTTCTTCTCTGATTATTGACAAAGGGGCCCAAAGTCAAGGCAGAGATGTCGATACAGCTGCTTGCTTTTCAGGAAGGGCAAAGGTCCCACCGTCCACCCTCGGCACACCAGAGTACGTTCACAGGAAGGCACCAGAAATCTCCAGCTTCAGAACCAATCACCCCAAGAGAAATAGCTTCATTTTGCAACCCACTGTTCACACACATTCAAGCTCCAGTTCACGTGGAACTTTAAAGTAGTTGAGGGAAAGTCAGTTTTAATGAATATCGGCTCCCTCTATGCGCTTACCTCCAGAAAATGTTCTGCCTGCTGTTCTCGATCCAATTTCCTTGAAGTTGTTGTAATCAGACCTGTGTAGAAATGAGAATATTTGACTTGTAAATATCTGGGGGCAAGCAGCTTACTGTGGGAAGCAAGTCCAGTTAAAGGAAAAGCAAAAGCCGTGGAGAACAGTATAACTCACCAGTCCTCAGCGACAGTCAGATAGCTTCAGAATTACTCTGAATAAAATAAAACTGACAAAGAAAACCAAAAAACTTGTTTCTGGGTTCTGCTTTCAACTGTGGAGGTATTTTAATCACGTTGGAAATGTGTAACCTCAGTATAGAAGAATTGTTTCTCTGGTAATGAGGAAATTCAGTAATTTATTTCCATATATGACTGAAATTCTGCCATAAAAACTTTATTGAAGATTTTAGAGTTCTTGAACAATTAATAGATTGCTGATTAGATTCAGGCTATGAAACAGAACTTTCTTAACTTTTTTACGCTTATATAATATTTTGGTTATACTGACAGGTTATTTTTGCAATGATTACTTGTACACATAATTATTTCAAATTTACTCATATATGAAAGATCTCATGCTGTAGCTTTATCACTTTGCTTTATTTGTTTAAATCTTTACACAAAACAATTTTTTTCCTTTGATACCTAATACATGAAATATTTCATGCTGTAGCTTTATATCTTTATTTATTTTAATCTTTACACAAAATAAGTTCTACATTGGAAATATCATTCTTTCCTATGAATGGCATTTCTCATAAATTAATCGTCCCTTTGAGCAGAGAGACAAAGAAAAGGGAAGGAGAAGACAAAACTTTCAAGGCCATCCAATTTGTTTTTTGTAGATTTTATCATGATTATTCTTAAATGGCAATTAGGAAGTCAAATTTACATTCCATTTCTTGATTCCACACTGTCCCTGAAAATAAGACCCTCTGATTGGGCTGCTGACCTACGCTAATCAATGAGAAAAGTGAAAAGCTCACTCTCACTGCTGGTGAAGAGCATGAAATATGGAAAAGGCATGTCATCAAAATCTGCTGAGGCTCATGTGTTTATTTTCCGGTAGTGGATGGAGCACCTGATTTTGCTGCTGCTGCTGCTGCTAAGTCACTTCAGTCGTGTCCGACTCTGTGTGACCCCATGGACAGCAGCCCACCAGGTTCTCCCGTCCCTGGGATTCTCCAAGCAACAACACTGGAGTGGGTTGCCATTTCCTTTTCTAATGCATGAAAGCGAAAAGTGAAAGGGAAGTCACTCAGTCGTGTCCAACTCTTAGCGACCCCATGGACTGCAGCCTACCAGGCTCCTCCATCCATGGGATTATAGAGAAAACCAAAAAAAGACTACAGTGGGGTTAAATGGCTCCCCATGGCCTTGAAAATAAACTCCTACTGGAAGTAACACAGCTGTTAGGGTTAGGGTTAGGAAGATCTGACTTCCAGTAGAACTTGAGCCTCATTATATGCTCATTGTAAGGCATTAGCACACTAAATGACACACTCACAGCCTCATGACAGTCGCAAGACTGGCCATAAAAGGCCAAAAAGTGGACGTGACCCAGTTGTGGAAATCCCCACCAGATGGAATAATCTTCCCACTTGTTAGCCCATGAAATAACTTGGCCTGTAAAAACTAACCGCTGCACATCTCAAGGTCTCTGCTGCCTTCTGAGATGGACTGCCTTCTCTCTGTGGAATGTGTCTCTCTCCACATAAACATGCTTTCCCACTTAGCTCTTGAGGCAGAGCCCCCTTGCCTGCCTGCTTGTAAGCTTCACAAACACCCTGCATTAATAATTAAATCTACTTCTTACTTGTCACTTTGTCTCTTGCTGAATTCCTTCTGCATTGAGACATATAGAATGTGAACTTTAGTTAAGTCCAGACACCATGTGAATGATTTTAATTAAAAGATAGAGGGTTCCATTTCCAATCTAAGCTTTGACAGAGTCCAGGAGACATGCTAGGTTTGAGCTCCAAACTGAGGGACATGGTTTGAACCCCACTCACTCTACTCTCATCCATCCACACTCCCACGGGAGGGAAACCCACAGTCCCCTTGCACCAATGATCTACCTTTCCATCAAAGTTTTGTTGAATGTGCCCCCAACTTTCTGCTTCATCCACAGATTTTTCAAACTTAGCTCAGATGTTAGAGAGGTGCCTCTCTCTCCCAGGGTTAGGGGTCTGATAAATACTACCAGAACAAGTATACTCCACCACACTATAATTCTTGGACTTTTACTGCACTTCTTTGCTCACATGTCTGTATTTTCCCACTAGACAGACTGACAGAGTGACTTCATGGGAAGGACCTGCCTTCTGCTTCAGGAGCCCTGGTGTCCACCTAAGCACGTGGCCTAAAACAAAACTGGAGACTCATTAGCAGTCAGTTGACAAAAGATGCTGTGGAAAAGAGAGATCACTCATATTCTGATCTTCAGTTTTGCTACAGGCTTAGAACGTGGCTGTTTAGGAGACACTGTTTTGTGTGTGGGGAGAGTATCTGCTGGTGGGGAGGGGGTGTGTCTTCAGTGCTCAGTTAAAGCTATTTTCTGAGTTCCCCTTTGTGAATGGTGCAGTGCTAGGCACTTCTGCATACAAAAATGAGTTATTGTCAGAGATGATGGGGAAAGACTGCTATCAAGAGTTTCAAGGTAGGGGGCTTCCCTGGTGGTCTAGTGGCTAAGACTCTGTGCTCCAAATGCAGGGGGCCTGGGGTTCAATCTCTGATCACAGAACTAGATCCCATATGCTGCAACCGAGGGCTCAGCATGTCACAGCTCACAGATCCTGCATGCTGCAGCAGAGAGCAAAGACCCCACATGCTATAAAGACTGGCACAGCCAACTAGGCAGAGAGGTAGATAGATTCCAGAGGGATGGTACAGGGAGGGAGGAGGGAGGGGGTTCAGGATGGGGAACATGTGTATACCTGTGGCGGATTCATGTTGGTGTATGGCAAAACCAATACAATATTGTAAAGTAATTAACCTCCAGTTAAAATAAATAAATTTATATTAAAAAACCCCAAAACCATAAAAGAAAAAAAAAATGTTCAGCTTCAACAAGTAAAAAAAATAAAAATAAAAAAATAAAACTCTTTCCCTGGGGAAAAAAAAGAAACTTTGAGGGAGAGAATCAGTAACTTCCCTTCCTTGGCTGCCCATCAGAACCTCCTGGAAACTCAGAACACGTGGTTCTGTGCCCCATTCCATCCCTCATTTCCTGTCTCTGAATCTCTTGGGATAATGCCTTGAGATAGTGCTCTGATTCTACGAGAAGGCTCTCTGCAATGCCAGTATTCTTTGCTGAATTTCAGCATGACCTTTTATTGACATGAGTTTTTCTTCCCATCCAAGAATGAAATACACTGAGCAGCTTTAGCATCTGGGGCAGACCTTGGGCTCATTGTGCATGCGCGCGCGCGTGTGTGTGTGTGTGTGTGTGTGTGTGTGTGTGTGTGAGACGAGTGAGCAAAGGGGACATGGAGCTGTGTGCGTGCACTGGTGGGTGAGGTGATCGAGGGGAACAGAGAGGAGCCTGCTGTGAGTCATACTGACTCAGGGTCAGCGTGTCACACCAGCGAGTGCCTAACACACAAATCTGACGCCTTCACTTTCAGGTCAGGCTGTTCTACAAGCTCATTTGTCACGGAAGCTCTTTCTAAGTGAGAAGTAACTGTGTTCTTGAAAGGGGTCAGGAGGCTTTTGCAACCCTCACCCCCTCTTCAGGGAGCCTCCTCTGTGAGAGGTGCCAGTGGGAATGAGAAACGCTTGTTATATGGAGGCTATA
Source organism: Madoqua kirkii (assembly GCA_006408675.1). Classification (NCBI taxonomy): domain Eukaryota; kingdom Metazoa; phylum Chordata; class Mammalia; order Artiodactyla; family Bovidae; genus Madoqua; species Madoqua kirkii. The sequence continues at coordinate 43,564 of SJYC01094772.1, forward strand.
AAGGGGTGAGCGGGCTGCCAGCCTCTCTTCCTGTTCGCCTGCTGCTTTCCAGACACAGAGGCTGAGCAGCCCTTCCCCTCTGCCCCTCTGTGGGCTCCTGAGTCAGTCCAGGTCCTCCTCGTGCATGTCATGCAGTCACTGTGGTGACGGCACTCTGGAAGGAGGTCAGCTTCCCCTCCCACCCATCCCAAGGGTAATTCTTGAGGAAAGCCCCTTGCCACAGAGCCCATGTGCAGGTGGGGGTAGGTGGCTCCCTTCCATCTGCCTACCTTCCCCAGTGTGCTTTTCACTTACTTATCAGCCCACAGAGAAGACGGGCCTCCTGGAGAGTCTGACAAAAACACACACGACAGTGACCACGGAGCTACGAGAAAGACCAGGAGTTTCCGTCCCGGGAGGAAAAGGCAAGGAAACCTCCGCGGGGCTCAGGTCTCTGGGTTTCCATCACCTTTATTTTCTCAGATCTAAAGTAAAACATAGGAGAAAACTCAGTCTAAGTGAAAAGCAGGGCTTGCCTGGTGGCCCAGTACTGAAGAATCCACCTTGCCAATGCAGAGGCCATGTGTTTGACCCCTGGTCTGGGAAGATCCCACAGGGCCCCTGAGCCCCGGTGCCATGAGTACTGATGCCCGCACGCCGAGTCCCCCCTCTGCAGCAAGAGACCGGCAGTGAGCGGCCCGCCCCCGCGACAGAGAGCAGCCCTGCCTGCTGCAGCCAGCAAAGGCCCGAGGGCAGCGAAACGTCCAGCGCAGCCGAGAATGAACTAATCAGCTTAAAAAAGTGAAAATTAGTAGGAAATGGGACGAAGCAGGGCAAGGGACACAGAGTGACTTCTAAGGGGTGCAAAGTTTCTTTGGGGACTGATGAAAATGCTCTAAAATTACAGATTACGGTTTGGCTGTACAGTTCCCTAAGTATTCTGAAAGCCAGTGAATTGTATCTTTTAAATAGGTGATTGTTTATTGTACATAAATTACGTATCAGGAAAGCTGTTTAAAAATCAACAGGAGATCATAAACTCTGCCTGTTAGATTTTAACAAGTCTTACAGTTTTGGAGGAGACAGATCTTTAAAAGTACTTAAATGATTGAATGACTATATTTCATACATATTTTTCACTATATTTCACTATATTTTTTAAGATTGAATGAATGAATGAGTTAGTCTACAAATCTGGTAGGAAGAAGGATTGGAATGAATAGATCCATCAGGTTTGTCCATGGGGAATCTGGAACATAAATACAATGAAAAGAACATTTTGGGTTAAAGTCACAATTGGTGGTTATTTGCACTGAAAATAAACCTGTTGTCAAGACAAGGTCAGCTAAACCAAGGCGGGGAAAAAGCTTTCTTCCCTCTAAAGGTACATACTTAGGATGAGCTATGGGGCCTCAGCAGCACAGTGTGCTTTACAGTCACACAGGAATGAGGTGGACCATCTCTCACAGACCAGAGGAATTAGACAAAACTGCCAAAGCTGCATCTTCCCTTCTAACAGCTTTGTTGTAGCTGAATGCAGTTGAGCCTTAGAACAGGGCACAGCCTGAAACAGCAGTTCCCTCTTCAACTGCTCTGATGCATCACTGTGGAAGGCATCCTCATTGTGTAATCTCTGCAAGTGAGGGCACGTACATCACACATGTAACTGTAGACCCATTGGGCGCAGTAAATTGGGGACTGACATGATGAATTGAATTTCAAAGATAAATCACAGGCAAGCTTTTGAAAGTGGTTTGGAGATATAAACAAACACATCATTTGATATAATTACATATGCAAACCTCCAATTTAGGAGGGGATTACACCAGTCCTAAGTGAATGATACTCAGTAAAGAGAAGGGGAGAGCATATGGTTGGAACCATGCAATTACTTTAAAAAGAACTGCTTTTGATTTTTTCTGTTGTTGTTGTGGAAATGGGGGAATCTAACAACCTTTCTGAGAAACAGGCTGAGCATGAAAATGGGGCTGCCTGCTCAGAAAAGAACTCAAAATGTTCTAAGTAGTTATGGTCAGAGAAGTGATACTCAAAAGGATGACATCTTTTCCCTGCTTTTCCGCCCTGTGGGTGTCCTGGGTCGCAGCTGTGTAATCTAGTGCCATGACATTGACATTTTCTTTAAGTGCTACTTGAAGCTGGGTAGGTCTTTGCTCAGCATAATTTTCCAGAACTGTTGGAAGCTGAGATTGGTATTACAAATACAACTGGAATAACAGCCCTGTGAGCTACAATTAGTGTTTACTCTCTTTTTCCATATTCCCTTTACTCTTCTTACCATGTCACCTTGCCTACCCTGACTATCTGGTAAACCCTCTCATCATTCTTCCAGAAAGTTCAAATGTCACCTTCTCTGCAAATCATTTTCTGACCTTCCCTCCTCCAGCATGCTGCATGTAACTCATCTATTGTCTGGACCTCTCTCTGGACCCCAGTGGTAGGAAGGCTTTGTTTGGGTGGGTCACCAGCTGAGCTCAGGAACCTAGATTAGTGCCATTATGTTTATTGAATATAAAGATACTACTAGTAGGCTTCCTTGGTGGCTCAGAGGTTAAAGCGTCTGCCTCCAATGCAGGAGACCCAGGTTCAGTCCCTGGGTCGGGAAGATCCCCTGGAGGAGGAAATGGCAATCCACTTCAGTATTCTCAGTATTCTTGCCTGGAGAATCCCATGGATGGAGAAGCCTAGTAGGCTACAGTCCACAGGGTCGCAAAGAGTCAGACACGACTAAGCGACTTCACCTTACTAATATACCACCAATGACGCAGCAATCCCACTCCTAGGCATATACCCTGATGAAACCAAAACTGAAAGAGACACATGTATCCCACTGTTCACTGCAGTGCTATTTACAATAGCTAGAACATGGAAGCAACCTAGATGTCCACTGACAGATGAAGGGATAAAGAAGCTGTGGTACATATACCCAATGGAATAGTACTCAGCCACAAAAAGGAACACACTTGAGTCAGTTCTAATGAGGTGAATGAACCCAGAGCCTATTATAAAGAGTGAAGTAAGTCAGAAAGAGAAAGATAAATGTTGTACACTAATGCATATATACAGAATCTAGAAAAATGGTCCTGAAGAATTTACTTATAGGGCAGCAGTGGAGAAACAGACATTGAGAATAGAATTATGGACATGGGGAGAGGGGAGCAGAGGGTGAGAGGTGTGGAAAGAGTAACATGGAAACTTACATTACTGTATGTAAAATAGGTGGCCAACGGGAATTTGCTGTATGGCTCAGGAAACTCAAACAGGGGCTCTGTATCAACCTAGAGGGGTAGGGTGAGGCGGGAGATGGGAGGGACGTTCCAAAGGGAGGGGATATACATATACCTATGGCTGACTCATGTTGAGGTTTGACAGAAAACAACAAAATTCTGTAAAGCAATTATCTTTCAATTGAAAAATAAATTAATTAAAAGAAATACTACTGGTATAGAAGGTCTTCCCAGGTGGCTGAGATGGTGAATCTGCCTGCAATGCAGGAGACCCAGGTTCACTCTATGGGTCAGGAAGAACCCATGGAGAAGGGAATGGCAACCCACTCCAGTATTCTTGCCTGCAGAATTCCATGGACAGAGGAGCCTCGTGAGCTACAGTCCATGGAGTTGCAAAGAGTTGGACATGACTGAGTGACTAACGCACGCACACACCTACAGTATAGAAACCAATATTTGGCTCTAATTTTTTGTTAAGCAATCAATCTTCCCAAACAGGATATAAGCAAAAGGTAGTTAATAAATCTTATTTATCCTGTATCTCTGGCATTTAATATAGAACCTGGTACATTGAAGGTATCAAGCAAAACTTGTTTGAATGAGGGTAACATGGATACAGTCCCCAGGACTGTCAGTATTACCTTATATGGAGTGGTGGGTCCCCCAGGATTCTCAGTATTGCCTTATACAGAGTGGTCAGTTCCCCAGGGCTGTCAATATTGCCTTATACAGAGTGGTCACATAGCTCCTAAGCATAGAAGAAAGGTTATCTGAATGCTTTCTTCCATTCTTTGAATAACTTTAATGTTTTCCCAATTTTTGGACACTCTCTTCCATGCTGATAGTTGGAGGTCATTAAAATCATTCCTGATAGACTTTAATTTATTTATTTTCAGAAGTTGGTTAAAGATTTTTAACGTTAGGCACAGCAACTATGTGCTCATTCCACAGTCCTCCCATGTCCTGGTTTCTAATAAATTCATGGAGAAAGGTAAGTTAAATAATAATACAGTAGTATCCAACATTTATTGAGTACTGTGTGCCAAACATTGGCACCAAACAGCTTGCATACACGATCTCATTTAAATGAACAAGTGTTCCAAGAAACAGGAGCTCTTTTGACTCTGGAGACTGAGGAAGAAATGAGAAATAACTTGCCCAAGGTCAGCCAAGACGGAGCCATGACACGCACCCAGGGACTCTGACAAGCTTTTCCACTGTCTTCTTAGCAGACAAGAATGCAGAGCTGTGGCAAAGCCACCCACCCAAAAACCAGGAGACCTGCAACCCAGTTTCAGCTCTGCTAGTGACCAGTTATGAGATTAGAGAGGTCACATCTTTTATTTTTTCTTCTCTAGAACTGTTTCCTTCCTCACCTAGCAACATCCTAAAGTCTCTTTTCAATGTGAAGAGTCTACAATAATACAGAACATTAAAAGCAGTCATTCTTCCTTTCTGGCCCCCTCACTGGACCCCACTTTCTCCTCGATGAAACTGAATCCAGCTGTGTAGGACATGGGAAGGTCACCCAGGTAAAGCAAGAGGGGTTGTGTTCTGGTTTTTATTTATTCACAAAATTACCACTTAAAACCTACATGTATATTTCTCAAAAGGAGCAAAGTAAAAACATCATTTATCTATGAATGCATGTTTTTAAGTAGGGAAAAAAAACTAGTTATTTTCATGTTTGCTGTCTCTTCTACAAAATTCTAACTTCTAGAAACAGAGAACAAACCTGACTCCATATTGGATGAATGCCTTTGGCTCCAGGGCTCTGCACCTTTGTGAAAGAATGTTGCCTACAATCTGAAATATACTTGATAGTCCATTCTCAAGGCTTTGACCCTTAAAGATATAACCCTTTTACATTCATCTAGAGATTAATATGCTGCATAAAAGAAAATAACAATTGCCTTGTTGGAGGTTTATAAGAACATTGTGACTAGATTTCTGCGGACAGGCACAAAAACAAAGAATTCCAGCTCCAAGTAGTTCACACCAACCAGCCACACCCCTTTCTCTTTTAAAATAAACACAATTTCTAACTCAGGTAAAATAGTACTTTGGGACATTAGTCCATCATCTTCTGAGTCTGCTGGCTATCGGAATAGTCACCATTCCTTGTTGCAACAACTCATCTCTTGATTTATTGGTCTAACCTGTATCGAGCAGTAAGAACTTAGACTCTTAACGGAAACTATTTCTACATCTCATTTCAGCCCATTAGAAAGCCTTATTCCCTATAGTATTTACACATAGACTATTCACTGAATTTGGAGAGAATGAAAGGGACTCAGTAAATGCAAATTTCAGTATTGTAGAAAAAAAAAATAAAGCTGAAGTGAAGACATGCATTAGGTTTGCTTAAAAAAAGACTAAATAATGTGTGTTTGGACTATATGATGTTTCTTTGAAAAGAAATGAATAATCAGAAAGACAAAAGCATATACAGCACCATTTATGAGGGGGGTTAACAAAAGGATTCTGGGAACTGGCCCCATCAGGTTTTTTTCTTAAGTAAGAGTTGTTTTATCTGATACAAGATTTGGAGTTACTCAGTTAGGTGCACAGTGCTGCTATTAAATTTCCTTCAGAAAATCTGATAGGGTGGGAAGTGGGAGGGGGTTTCAGGATTGGGAGCTCGTGTACACTCATGGCTGATTCATGTCAATGTATGGCAAAACCAATACAGTGATGTAAAGTAGAATAAATACAAATAGAATTAAAAAAATAAAATAAAACAAAACAAAACAAAAAGTAATTATTGCTAAAAAAAAAAAAAGAAAATCTGATAGGGAAAATCACTGGTGGAGCTTTAAGCATGCAACTTGGATGTTTCTTTATAAACAGTGATTTCCAAAATGCTAATACAAGTTTTAAACTGCATACATGAGTAAGTGAGTGAATTCTCTCAGTCGTGTCCCACTCTTTGGGACCCCATGGACTGTAGCCTACCAGGCTCCTCCCTCCATGGGATTCTCCAGGCAAGAGTACTGGAGTGGGTTGCCATTTCCTTCTCCAGGGGATCTTCCCCACCCAGGAATCGAACACGGGTCTTCTGCACTCCAGTCAGACACTTTAACCTCTGAGCCACCAGGGAACAAAAGTATGAAGACTCTGTGTGTCCAGCATGGTTCACAGCCATTGGTTTTCCACCACAGGTAAGTTTCACTTGTGTTTCTTTGCAAGCCAATGGATAGCATTTCCCAATTCTGCCTTGAAAAATGAAAATTAAAGTGAAAATCACAGTTGTGTCCGACTTCTTGTGAGCCCATGGCCTATACAGTTCATAAAGTTCTCCAGGCCAGAACACTGGAGTGGGTAGCCTTTCCCTTCTCCAGGGGATCTTCCCAACCCAGGGATTGAACCCAGGTCTCCCGCACTGCAGGTGGATTCTTTACCAGCTGAGCCACAAGGGAAGCCCAAGAACACTGGAGTGGGTAGCAGGGAAGCTGAGGGCAGTGCTCTTCTGCCAGAAACACTTCCCTTTGGATTCCATAGCTGCCACAGGTAGCAAAGGGGGAAAGCCAGCTTGTGAAGGAAAGTGTTGATGCTGGTACATACCTTGCACCTCCATCAGCCTTAGATGACAGATGGACTTGTCTGCAGCCTGGAGGGAGAGTTCTGAGATTCAAGCAAACCCTGTTCCCTCTCTGTACTGCTCATTACAGACAAAATCGATTAAGGGATCTGGGTCAAAGCAACTTGTCATCAGGGGGAAAGATATAACAGTAGCTAACAAGGGAGGAGTAAAGCTGAGGCTGTACAGTTAAGAATATTTCCAAAGGCTGCCTCCTCTGAGTAATTCTTATACCAGGTGGTCCTGCCACATATACCCACATATGCACACATACATACATGTGTACACACACATATACTTAGGACTCAGTGTACATGAGTTTGGGTGAACTCCGGGAGCTGGTGATGGACAAGGAGGCCTGGGGTGCTGTGGTTCATGGGGTCACAGAGAGTCAGACACAACTGAACGACTGAACTGAACTGAACTGAACTGAGAGATGCTGTGTATGAGACCCATTTTGTCAGAATACCTGGATACTTACCAGGCCCATCTGTCCTTCCCTCAGTTCCTCGCCTCATTACCAATCCTCATGGCTCTTTCCCTCCCGGGCTCAAACAGCCCTTCGGCTCAGCCTCACGATTCAGCCTAGATGAAGAAGTATTTATGCACCTGAGGAAGTCTCTAGGTGATTTAGCTAAACCTTGAATGCCATATTGGATTTCTTCAGAGAAATTAAGCTGCAGATGGTAAACCAATATTAGGGATGTCGCATGAAATGATGCCATTTTAGGTGCCATTAACACGCCACTGATGTGTGTGCTCAGATGTGCAATATGGCGCCCGCCACCCCTTTCTCTTCTGCCAAGATATTTTTTTTGCAGAATTCTGAATATTGGATGATCAAAATAAGGAAGTAGCTGGCAATTTAAATTACATTATATGGATGGGTTGTAAAGATTATCTAGCCTGAGGGGCATTATGTACCATCAAGTTCAGTTCAGTTCGGTTCAGTTGCTCAGTCGTGTCCGAACTCTGCGACCCGTGAATCGCAGCACGCCAGGCCTCCCTGTCCATCACCAACTCCCGGAGTTCACTCCGACTCACATACCACCAAGTAACCAGTCCTAAATTCTGGCATCAGACTGCCTTGCTTCACAACTCAATACCAGCCCAAGGCAGCTTTCTGTTTTTAACAAATTATTTAGCTTCTTTAAGTAAAATGAGGCTTATTAAATTAAATGCTGAGCTGTGCTTAGTCACTCAGTTGTGTCTGACTCTTTGTGACCCCATGGACTGTAGCCCACCAGGCTCCTCTATCCATGGAAATCTCCAGGCAACAGTACTGGAGTGGGTTGCCATGCTCCAATAGTTAATTTAAAATGCTTCCCTCAGTTCCCGGCACACCTGTTCTCATTCAGTCGCGCAGTCGTGTTTGACTCTTTGTGAACCCATGGTCTGCAGCACTGCAGGCCTCCCTGTCCTTCACCATCTCCCGGAGTTTGCTCAAATTCACGTCCACTGAATCGGTGATGCCATCCAACCATTTCACCCTCTGCCCCCTTCTCCTTCCGCCTTCAATCTTTCCCAGCATCAGGGTCTTTTCCAACAAGTCAGTTCTTCACATCAGGTGGGCAAAGCATTGGAGCTTCAGCTTCAGCATCAGTCCTTCCAATGAATATTTAGGGTTGATTTATTTTAGGATTGACTGCTTTGATCTCGCTGCTGTCCAGGGGACTCTCAAGAGTCTTCTCCAGCACCACAGTTCAAAAGCATCAATTCTTTGCTGCTTAGCCTTCTTTATGGCCTAACTCTCACCTCTGTACATGACTACTGGAAAAATCCTTGCTTTGACTAGATGGACCTTTGTTGGCAAAGTGATGTCTCTGTTTTTTAATATGCTGTCTAGGTTTGTTATAGCTTGTCTTCCAAGGAGCATGCATCTTTGAATTTTAAGACTTCAGTCACCATCCTCAGTGACTTTGGAGCTCAAGAAAATGAAGTCTGTCACTGTTTTCATTTTTTCCCTATCTGTTTGCCAAGAAGTGATGGGACTGAATGCCATGATCTTAGTTTTTTGAATGTTGAGTTTTAAGTTAATCCTGGCACATTAAGTACTCAAAAATGTTACTCTTATTATTAGCTCCAAGAATCATCCCTGGGGTATCATATGTGTCTAATGGTGTAATCTTACTTCCTTGCCATCTTGAGATTTCCATCACTAGAGTCTAAATATCGGGGCAACAAAAATTGTGAAATTTCTATTTCTTACCCTATTATCTAACAGAGAAACTAGTGCTTGCACTTTCAATATTAACAACTTGTTCAAACATTTATTTGTGAGAAATCCTTCATCCAAGCATTGTTAAATTTTATTGAAAGGAGAGTGAGTAGCAAAGTGTGGCATGGCAGAACAGCATCAGCACCAGCTGGGAGTTAGGTTAGAAACGCAGAGATGCAGGCCCTCCCAGACTGTGAGGATATGCGCCTCAGGCTGAATTCTGAGAAGCTTGACTCTAGACCGCTCCCTGCCAATCTGTGCACGAGGATCACCCGCGGAGCAGAAAACAATGCTGATGCCAGGGTCTCATACCCACACATTCTGAGTTAGGCAGTATGGGTAGAGGCCTAGGGATTTTTAAGATGCTCCGATGATTGCAATAGTCAGCCAGAGGTAAGAATCACTGTATATACAGATGTTATCGAGGGGTATTGCAAAAGTGAAAGTGTCAGTCATTCAGTCATATCCGACTCTGTGAGGCCCCATTCATGTGACTCTCCAGGCGAGAATACTGGACTGGGCGTGTTTCCTGCTTTCAAATATACACACGTAAGGTTAATGCTACTGTTAACAAAATGTTGCCAAACAAAAGACCTGTTTGGACAGACTCTAATGAATAGTTAACGTAGGCCATTTGCAATTAGAACATCAAAATGAGGATTGTTAAAATTAAAGTGCTTTGCAAATGGTTTGTCTGGAGTACATTAAATATTCTCTTGGGACCTTTCCACCCTATTAATTTACCTGGGTAGTACAAAGGTAAACTTCAACCAGCCATAGAACTATTACAGATTCTCAGATAGCGAGAATGAAAAATAATGAGGTTTTATAGTGTACTAAAATGTAGGACCAAAGGAAACGATTGAATTATGTGAAAATTAACTGGAAAATGTGTGATATTTTTTAAAAAGTGTTGTCAGTCTTCTGATAACTTTGAAAGCTCTCCATAACGAGTGATGTTTCTCCTAGATTTTTTTAATTGGGTTTCAAAACATGGCTCCTACCTAAGACCTCGTAGAGCAAAGATGATATTTAAGGACTGCATGCCTGCAGAGGACCTGTGCGTTTTCAAGACTTTGCCCATCCTCTGAATAATTTGCACTTTACCCATCCTCCTGATTTTATCTGTCATGTGAAACCAGATGCAGAGAAAATTACTTGCAGTGAAATCATTCCTACGGGGAGTGCAGTGGTTGTTTTTCGCACCTCTGAAGAATGGCAGAAACGAAACAACTTGGTAGTGTTCATTTGAATAAGCAGAGGGAAAACTGCAGCTTTTAGTTGCTTGGCTTTTATTACATTTTCAAACATTGTCAGAGGTGACCAATCTACAGACAATGAGGTTTTCCTTTACAGTGTAATCAGAAATAGCATCCCATTGCTCTTTGGGTTTTTAATAAAAGTAAAAAATAATGCAATGCTTTTATAGATGCTGTTCCTGTTCTTAAGAACAGCATCTGCTACGTGCAAGGCACTGTGCCAAACAGTTCATCTGGATCACTGCTAACCCAAAGCCTGTTAGGGAATGATCACTATCCCCACGTCAGACCTGAGGAGACTGAGGTCAGAGAAGTGACGTCATCTGTCCTTGGTCACACAGCTAAGAAATAGCAGAGCCAAGATTTAAACCTAGATTTCCCTTTTGCATTACCCTTCTGTCTCAGGTTTGACATTTTAACCTCCTCTAACGTCTCTGTTTTCAGAATCTGATTCACCATTAAGGGCCCAGGACCAACTCAACTTATTCCCTCATCTTTTCCAGTTGTACAATTCAGCAATCTTTCTTTCTTCAGGCTACCCACAGTCGTGCAAGGCCTGTATTAGCTCACAGTTATTTGCATGCCTATCTGTCTTGCTTATTAAATTGTTAGTTCCTTGAGGGCAAATACGGGAGCTTACTGTTGTAAGATGCTGTTGTTTCCGCATGGCTCTTGCCACTGCACCTCCTAGAAAAATATGCTTTTGTGGGAAAGAGGTCACATCACATAGACATGGGGTTTAACACTCTGCTATAAGGATCCCGGGGCTTCCCTGGTGGCTTAACACTAAAGAATCCACCTGTCAGTGCAGGAGGTGAGGGTTTGATCCCTGAGTCAGGAAGACCCCCTGGAGGAGGGCGTAGTAACCCTCTCCAGTAATCTTGCCTGAGAAATCCCGTGGACAGAGGAGCCTGGCGGGCTACAGTCCATGGGGTCAGTGGGAGTCGGACCTGATTTAGGCACTAAACCGCAGCAAGGATCGTGAGGGCCAGGAGATGCTGGGCGAGGAGCAGCACAGTGTGAGAGAGTGTGCCAGGGCCAGACGGCAGGCGGTGGCTGGGATGATCCGGAGTTACGGGGACTCGCCAGGCCAGCCGCAGAGCTGAAGTCAGAGGAGACTGGCAGCCAGAGTCCAGAGAGGTCACAGCAGAGCCTGGCAGAGCTCAGAGGAAGGCACGCTGGAGGCCGTGTGCCGGCTGCCCCACTTTCGGACCTTTCATTGTTTTGTGTTATAAAGTCAAGTGCTGTTCTTTCTGGGGAAATGAGACGATTTAGATAAGCCAGAAAACCTGATATCACAACCCCAGTACCCACTGGGGCTTTCTTTCCTGGTGGCTCAGATGGTAAAGAGTCTGCCTGCAATATGGGCAATATTCTAGAATATGCATTTTCAACCTCTGTGAAATCTTCCTCAAAATCAATCTGAATTAATGGAAGTTTATGGTGCTCCTTTTTTCTGGGGAGCCGTACCATCTCTTGCAAGGATAATGAAATTTGTAGTCAATCATTTATCAATAAATGCAGCAACTTTGTGCGAGCCTTTATAAATGTTCTGTGTCTCAGTTTCTTCCTCTGTAACATAGTAGTGATTTAATGAGGAAGCAATTAACTTTTTCCATGCTACAAGTAATACATGCCATTTTTTTCTTTTAAAAATATAAATGGAAATAAATGAGGAATTAGGATACTTTCTAACTCCTTGAGAAAAAAATAATGCCTTATTGATTCAGGGAGGAGCTGAATATTTCCTCTGTTCTTTCGTGGGGAAATTTATGAACGATTCCATTATCGCTTCATCACTTTGTATTTTGTTTACACGTTTGTTTTCTTCAACAGACTCTGGCTTCTCCAGGGTCACTATGTTTTCATTCATTTAATGTTCATTAAAGGAATAGCTTTTAAGAGCCTAGGCTAATCTTTATAGCTTTCAAAGGACTATGGATGGTGATCAATATGTATTAGTCTATTGGATGAATGAACTATCCTACAGAAAGTGTGCATGGAAGTGTATGTGAACACAGGCACGTATAGTACCACCCAAAGCAGGGAATGGTCCACACACTGAGAAGGAGCATTCAGCAGTGATATTATGACTTACAAAAGCTTCCATGCCTTTGGGGAAAAGCTTCCAAATAAATTTAAAATGAAATTATGTGCTGTGATAATTAGTATTTTGGGTTTTAAACATACAATATTACAAGTTCACAAAGCCACATTTTTTTGGTATTATATGTCAGAGTCTGCAGTCTGCATGGTTAATTGAGGTTAATGGGGGGAGATGGCAGATTGCCAATGCTAATGAGTTTTTCTTGACTCTTTCCAATGTGTATTTTATTTCTCTTTTGCCTTTACTTTTTGTTTAACTAAGTTATGTTATTTATCCAAGAATCTGTCACATATAAGCAGAAACTGCCAACCTGCCAGAGCGGGTTCAGCCCATGTTCCACTTTCCAAAGAACAATAAAACAGTGGCAGGGGGACCGCAACAAACAGAGAGGGGCCTGGACAAAGCGGCCAAGCCCTGTTGCCTCGGGATCCACCAAGCGCTCCGAAGTGAAGAGCCAAATGGGAGAGGAGTCACGGGGCCTTGTAGGATTGCACACCCGGGTGGACACTAACCTGTCGATCCGTCCAAAATGCAAGTGGTGATCTAGTAGCAGGAGTGTACGAATGGGGTAGCTCAGCCACGTCTTAGTGAAAGAGTGACTTAGGTGCCATTTGAATTTCTTGCTCAGAAATGAAAAACAAAACACAACACAACAAACCTGATAGACTTGGCAAGTAAGTGCATCACTGAAAGAATAAAAGCTGGGGTAAAATCAGAGAGCAGTAAATACTGGTTCTATAGGAGTGGTGCTGGTGTGGGGAGTTGTGGGGAGGTGGGCAGCCTTGAAGACCACCGTAGCATCTGTACCTAGATCTTGATTATTCCGTGTTTATTAAAAACATCAACATAAAGGTAAATGCATGTCATTTATTAAGAGTTACATTGCCACTAGCTAGGTCTGTATGATTTTCAAATGTGTATCCCAGAAAAACATCTATTTCTGCTTTATTGACTATGCCAAAGCCTTTGACTGTGTGGATCACAAGAAACTATGGAAAATTCTTCAAGAGATGACCTGACCTGCCTCTTGAGAAATCTGTATGCAGGTCAGGAAGTAACAGTTAGGACTGGACATGGAACAACAGACTGGTTCCAAATAGGAAAAGGAGTACGTCAAGGCTGTATATTGTCACCCTGCTTATTCAACTTATATGCAGAGTACGTCATGAGAAACACTGGACTGGAAGAAACACAAGCTGGAATCAAGATTGCCGGGAGAAATATTAATAACCTCAGATATGCAGATGATACCACCCTTATGGCCTAAAGTGAGGAGGAACTAAAAAGCCTCTTGATGAAAGTGAAAGTGGAGAGTGAAAAAGTTGGCTTAAAGCTCAACTTTCAGAAAATGAAGATTATGGCATATGGTCCCATCACTTCATGGGAAATAGATGGGGAAAGAGTGGAAACAGTGTCAGATTTTATTTTGGGGAGCTCCAAAATCACTGCAGATGGTGACTGCGGCCATGAAATTAAAAGACACTTATTCTTTGGAAGGAAAGTTATGACCAACATAGATAGCATATTCAAAAGCAGAGATATTACTTTGCCGACTAAGGTCTGTCTAGTAAAGGCTATGGTTTTTCCTGTGGTCATGTATGGATGTGAGAGTTGGACTGTGAAGAAGGCTGAGTGCCAAAGAGTTTTTGCTTTTGAACTGTGGTGTTGGAGAAGACTCTTGAGAGTCCTTTGGACTGCAAGGAGATCCAACCAGTCCATTCTGAAGATCAGCCCTGGGATTTCTTTGGGAGGAATGATGCTAAAGCTAAAATTCCAGTACTTTGGCTACCTCATGTGAAGAGTTGACTCATTGGAAAAGACTCTGATGCTGGGAGGGATTTGGGGCAGGAGGAGAAGGGGACAACAGAGGATGAGATGGCTAAATGGCATAACTGACTCAGTGGACATAATGCTGCTGCTGCTAAGTCACTTCAGTCGTGTCTGACTCTGTGCATCCCCATAGGCGGCGGCCCACCAGGCTCCCTTGTCCCTGGGATTCTCCAGGCAAGAACACTGAAGTGGGTTGCCATTTCCTTCTCCAATGCTTAAGAGTTAAAAGTGAAAGTGAAATTGCTCAGTGGTGTCCGACTCCTAGCAACCCCTTGGACTGCAGCCCACCAGGCTCCGCTGCCCATGGGATTTTCCAGGCAAGAATACTGGAGTAGGGTGCCATTGCCTTCTCCTTGATGGACATGAGTCTGAGTGAACTCTGGGAGATGGTGATGGACAGGGAGGCCTGGCGTGCTACAATTCAGGGGATCGCAAAGAGTCAGACACAACTGAGCGACTGAAGTGAACTGAAGCTGGTATACCGTAGTTATTTGCTAGGCTTTCCTTTTACAGGTTCCCTTGGAAGAGGTGGTGAAAGTGTGTTTAGGCTTTCCTCCTGTTTCAGGGGTGGGAACAGTGAGGGCCGCCTCTGGGCCTGGGTCATCTGCCCAGCCGTGTTCAGCTCTGTCTTACTCCTTTTCTTGTCATCCCAAGGTTGACTCCCTCTCTCTCGCCAGCCGGCAAGGAGGCCAGAAGCAGAACTGTTAAGATGTTTCCTCTACATTTTCAGCAATTAAGCACCCCCTCTTTGGGGCTACCAGTTTGTAGTGGGTGAGTAACATGAGACAATGATTTAAAAACCAGCAAGCCGAGTAAACCTGCCACCCATGTTCAAAGAAGATGGCATTGTCTTGGCTGACACTGAGAAATTCAGTATCTTCTGAACAAATGGCTGTGCATACAGACTCTGACAGTGGATTTTTAAACCACACACAACACTGTGTCAGTCCTTCTTTCTCAGTGAAAATGAGCTCAATTCTGCTGTGGTTGTAATTAGTGGATAATTAGTACTTGTACATGTCAATGCTATGTGTCATGGAACTGGCGCCTGGCTTAGTATCCATTCAACAGGATTATTTAATTTTGCTGCAATTTTCATTCTTGTGAGTCACACTGGTACTCTGGCTGTAGAAGACCTGGAACGCATGCTAGATAGACTAAGATTTGAAATTAGAGCAATGAGTTTCATTTTTCCCATGGAAAAGAAAATCGCTAGAAGGTTCTGCATTTAAAAACCAGAGCAGCAGACAGGACAGAGGGAAGGATACATTCCACCATCTCATCAGCCATTCTGGGCTCTGAATTTTTAATATTACGTGAACTACTATTCCTGTCCCAGGGCTGCTTGCAACTAGGGTACTTGCCTTCTGAGAACGCTGACAGTACTGCAGTGAATAAATAATTATAACTTAACTGTTGGAGAAGCAGGTAGAATTATGAAGAAAGGCAACATGGGGGCACAGAGGAGTCTGCCTTGAAGTCTACCTGGGCAAGCAAGGGAAGCCGTCTCAGCATGGAGTCTCTTGGTTGAAACAAGAAGTTTGCCAGCTAGACAAGGAAGAGAGGACCTCTCATGGTATTAAGATGGGACAGGGAAGGTGTAGTGGGGAAGAACAAATCTGACTCCATATCGCAACTGTCGCTTTTACTATAAACATTGTATTCTATTGCTTTTGTTACATGTTAAGAATGTTGCCTATAGCCTGAAATATACAGGGTAATCCATTCTAAAGGCTCTGACCTTTAAAGGTATAATACTTCTCCATGCATACAGAGATAAAAAGCAGTTGAACAGAGAGTAACATTTGTCTTGCTGAAGAATTGTAAGAACACAGGACCCGACCTACATGGACAGCTGCAAGAACAAAGGATTCCTATACCAAGAAGTTTGCCACAACCAGCCACACCCCTTCTCCTATCAGTACAAGGGATGCTTGAATTCCAGCTCGGATAAGAGGCTTCTTTTGCACACAGGGTCACCATCTTCTCAGTATTCTGCTTTCCACATAAAGCACCAACATCTCACCTCTTGATTTATTGTCCCGTCACACAGAGATCAGAACAAGTTTGGACTTGGTAATAAAAGCACACGGGAAAGAAAGCCCCCAGTCTTATTCCAAAGTTATTTCAGAACATCTTCTGGGAAACCTTGAAATTCTGTATTATTTATTGTTGGAAATGGAAAGAAAATAATACCTTTCTGCTTACAAGCACTCAATCAGTCAGCTCTGCAAGGCACTCTCTTAACTTTTAACATGGAAGCATTTTTACATGTCATGAAACAGCATGGTAGGTGACGATGGGAAAAGTCCTCTCTCCACTCCTGTCAGGCTCAGAAAAAAGGGACCAGGCCCACGGTGCAAGCAAGTACTTGAACCTAATAAAGTGACCGATAGGTAATGCTAAGAGACGTCAATCAAATATCACGTAACCGGAGCTCCCTCTCCACTGCCTTTGCCTCCTCTTGGAAGCAACACTTTTGGAGAGTGAGCAACCATTTCCCAAGAATATCCTGGTTTTTAGCACTGAAAATCCCAGTTCTACATCCCAAGAATCCCCTCAGTCTTAGGTAAGTCAGGATCAATAGTCACACAGTTTTAGATCACAACTGAACACCAGGTTTCTGTGATAAACTTATTCAAACAGATGTCCAAGGCCAGATGCATCTGAGGGCCTTTACTACCTGGCCTGACATCCCTTGGGTTTGCAGATGAGGAAACTAAAGCCCAGGAAGAAGCAGCATCTTGTCAGATACCACAGTGCTTAGCCACGATTAGGCAATGGCCGTGTTCAGGACCACTTTCTTGCCTTCTTTTTCCTTCCTCACACAGTCAAACATTTTTTTAAAAAATAGTTAACGACTGATACCATTTCACAGGCTATTCTCCATGTCATTGGTAATATGCTGAGCACTTTACCTGCAACATCTCATTTAATCCTGGCAATTCTAAAATATGGCTCCTAAATTGTAAATACTATTACCATCCCCATTTTGCAGATGAAGAAGAGATGGAGTCTCACAAAGACCAAGTGACTTATGGGAGGTGAGGTGGAAGGAGGGGATATATGTGTACATTATACATATAGCTGATTTACTTTTTGTATAGAAAAAACTATCACAACACAGCAAAGCAGTGTTATTGCAACAACAACAACAAAGACCAAGCAACTTGCAGAAGTTACACAGTTAGTGAGAGATTTGAATCTTGAGCAAGTTTTCTGACTCAGGAATCCTCATTCTTAACCACAAATACACAGCGCTGCTTCTTCAATTTTACTTTGCACTACTTCAAGTAAAATGACTCTGTCATTTAACCAAAATACTTGAAAAATCTTAAGAATGATTTCATTCTTTTAATTGTCTCCTGTTCTATTCCATTCACTGGAAAAGCATCTTCAGGTAAGTGTTTATACTTGCTTTTCAGTTCCCATGGGTTCAGGGCCACATTAAATCTTCCCATTGCAAAACTGCTTCAGAAAAGTACAAATCTGGTATGTAGATAGTGTTTTGGTCTTAAGCCATTGAGCTGCTGTATGATCAATTAAATTGTCATTGGGACCCCCCTCTCCACCCCCACCACCGGTCACCATTACCTGAAGGGATCCATGCTTCTCTTAGGAATTCTGCCAAGACCAGACCACTAGCATTTGGGTTCTGCTGAATCCTATCAGAAGGTTTCTCTCCTGAGGTTCTGTCCTCTTTTGTACCCTCTTGCTAACCTTTTGAAAGCAAAATCTCAACGAATTCAAATAGTTAACAAATTCAACTTTATTTGCCAAATCACTGATTTTTTGTCACCAGATTCCAGCTATTCAGTTAGCAATTCTTTGTTTTATTTGAACACATAAAGCTTGTTTCTGCCTTAAGCCTTTGTCCTCCCCGTTCCCTTGGCCAGGATTCATCTCCCTACCTGCCTCCACTCCCCACAGACCTGCAAGGCTGATTCCTGCTTCATCACACAGACACCACCTCTCAAGAGAACATGTATGTCCCTTCTCAGATCACCACACCTAAAGTCTCCTCCTCTTTGTTTTATTTTCTTCTGCTCTTATTGTCTTAACTTATCTTGTTTGCATACTTGTTTACCTATCTACTGCCTGTCTTCTTCTCTAGAATGTAAGCCTTGCAAAAGTAGGAGCTTTGACTCCACCTGATGAACTGCTACCCTTGCAGCACCTAGAAGAGTGCCTGGCACGAAGTAGCCCCCCAGTAAATGACTGTTGAAGGAAAGAAGTGTTGCAGGAAAGAGAGTGGGTGCTAGAGAAGGTCAGCTCCCGGGTTTCAGGAGAGTCTCTGAGACAGCCATCAAGTGTGGGTTCCCAGCTTCCCTCAAGAGCGAGCCACAGTGAAGTGAAAGAAGGTTTATTTGGGGATGAAGCACACTGCACAGACAGTGTGGGCCATCTTGGAAGGCAAGAAAGGTATAAGGACATAGGGTTGCCTGCTTTTATGGGGTGAGCAATTTCATAGGCTAATGAATAGGACTGCTACCCCAATTGTTAACAGCAGTGTTACAGCAGATATTCGGCTCATGGGAAGAGACAAGCCACACATACTCAGAGGACTGGAAAAGACTGTTTATTTCAAACTGGTGCTGGCCCAGCAGAGTCACCTCCAAAGGCTGAGCACCTGACCCAGGTTTTGCCGCTCTTATATACACACAAGCTACTGGGCAGGGCAGAACTTTCATGCAAATGAAGTGTTTTTTAAGGGGAGCCAATCAAGGATGAGAACATGCAATGTGCCTTCTGTTCTCAACCAGGTCCGCAATGTAAACTCCCTTCTTTGGGCGCCATCTCTGGCCGCTGGCTGATGTAATAAGCAAGCTGAGTTACAGAAGCAAAAATGCCAAACTGAGCATTACATGGAGGATTTGTTGAATTTTCCTTGTCACAGCTATTTTTGGAAAGGCGTGAGAATTGCTAGGAATTGGGCCACTGTCCACTTTTTGACCATTATAGCTGGTCTTGGGACTATCATGATGCCTGTGGGGTGCCATTTAGCATGCTACTGTGTGTACCCTGAGGCTCAAGGTCTAGTGCAAGTCAGCTCATCCGCCATCTTGGACCTGGTTGGTTCAAATCAGTTTATGTCATATCCTCAAATCGTGTCATTCTTTTAAATGTCGTGCCTTGCCCCTTCTTGTCTCAGAAGGAAGGCCTCTATGCAAAATACTTATATACACTGCCAAAGCCCTCTTGCCCTTACATTTAAATATTCTGCAAGGTTTTTTTCTACTTTTATTTTCACAGTGAATGTTTTCAGTATGGGTCTTGACTCTATGAGTAAGTTTCTGGATGTTCTCCATCCAAGAACCAGCCTGAAGGACAGTACACAGGAGTCAAGAAAGATCTAGGTTTGGTTCTAAGCCTCCCCACTCCCTAGCTAAGTGATCTTAAGCAAGTGACTCAAACTTGCTTCTCTCAGCTTCAGTTTCCTTCCTGACTCATAAAATGGGAATGTTCATCTCTACTCATGGGACCACTGTGACTATAAAATGAGATGAGGTTTATAAATTACCTGAACTGCAAACAAGGAAGGACTTGATATGTCCCTGACACAGTTATTAAGTGTATCTAACTTTTATAAGGCAAAAAGACATGACACTGAAAGATGGGCCCTCCATGTTGGTAGGTGTCCAATATACTACTGGAGAATAGTAGAGGAACAGCTCCAGAAGGAATGAAGAGGCTGAGGCAAGGTGGAAACAAGGCCCAGTTGTGGATGTGTTTGGTGGTGAAAGTAAAGTCAGATGCTATAAAGAATAATATTGCATAGGAACCTAGAATATTAGTTCCATGAATCAAGGGAAACTGGAAGTGGTCAAACAGGAGCTGGTAAGAGTGAACATCGACATTTTAGGAATCAGTGAGCTAAAATGGGCCAGAATGGGTGAATTTAACTCAGATGACCACTATATCTACGACTATGGGCAAGAATTCATTAGATGGAGTAACTGTCATACTCAAGAAAAGACTATGAAATGCAGTACTTTGGTGCAATCTCAGAAACGACAAAATGATCTCTGTTCATTTCAAGGATAAATCATTCAATATCACGGTAATCCAAGTCTATGCCCCAACCAGTAATGCTGAAGAAGCTGAACAGTTCTATGAAGACTTACAAGATCTTCTAGAACTAACACCCCAAAAAGATGCCCTTTTCATTATAAGGGACTGGAATGCAAAAGTAGGAAGTCAAGAGATACTTGGAGTAGCAGGAGAGTTTGGCTTTGGAGTACAAAGTCAAGCAGGGCAAACACTAAAAGACTTTTGCCAAGAGAACGCACTGGTCATAGCAAACACACTTTTCCCACAATACAAGAGATGACTCTAAACCTGGACATCACCAGAAGGTCAATACTGAAATCAGGCTGATAATACTCTTTGCAGCCAAAGATGGAGAAGCTCTACACAGTCAGCAAAAACAAGACCAGAAGATGACTGTGGTTCAGATAATGAACTCTTTCTTGCAAAATTCACACTTAAATTGAAGAAAATAGAGAAAACCACTAGGCCAGTCAGGAATGGCCTAAATCAAACTTCTTAAGATTATACAGTAGCAGTGAGAAATATATTCAAGAGACTGGATCTGATAGAGTGCCTGAAGAACTATGGATGTAGGTTCATGACATTGTACAGGAGGCAGTGATCAAGACCATCCCCAAGAAAGGGAAATGCAACAAGGCATATGGTTGTCTGAGGAGACCATACGAACAGCTGAGAAAAGAAGAGAAGCAAAAGGAAAAGGAGAAAAGGAAAAATACACCTATTTGAATGCAGAATTCCAAAGAATAGCAAGGAGAGATAAGAAAGCCTTCCTCAGTGATGAATGAAAAAGAAATAGAGGAAAACAATAGAGTGGGAAAGACTAGAGATCTCTTCAAGAAAATCAGAGATACCAAGGGAACATTTCATGCAAAGATGGGCTCGATAAAGGACAGAAATGGTATGGACCTAACAGAAGCTGAAGATATTAAGAAGAGGTGGCAAGAAAACACAGAATATCTATACAAAAAAAGATCTTCATGACCCTGATAACCGTGATGGTGTGATCACTCACTTAGAGCCAGACATCCTGGAGTGCAAACTCAAGTGGGCCTTAGAAGCATCACTACGAACAAGGCTAGTGGAGGTGATGGAATTCCAGTTGAGCTATGTCAAATCCTAAAAGATGATATGGTGAAAGTAAGGCAGCAGATCTGAAGAACTCAGCAGTGGCCACAGGACTGGAAAAAGTCAGTTTTCATTGCAATCCCAAAGAAGGGCAAGGCCAAAGAATGTTCAAACTACTGCACAATAATACTCATTTGACATGCTAGCAAAGTAATGCTCAAAATTCTCTAAACTAGGCTTTAACAGTACATGAACCAAGAACTTTCAGGTGTTCAAGCTGGATTTAGAAAAGGCAGAGGAACAAGAGATCAAATTGCCAAAAGCCACTGGATCAGAAAAAATGAGAGAATTTCAGAAAAACTTCTGCTTCATTAACTTTGCTAAAACTTTTGACTGTGTGGATCACAACAAACTGTGGAAAATTCTTAAAAAGATGGGAATACCAGACCTCCTTACGTACCTCCTCAGAAACCTGTATGCAGGATAAGAAGCAACAGTTAGAACTGGACATTGAACAATGGACTGGTTCAAAATTGGGAAGGAGTACATCAAGGCTGTATATTGTCACACTGCTTATTTACCGTATATGCAGAATACATCATGCGAAATGCTGGCCTGGATGTAGCACAAGTCTGGAATCAAGACTGGCAGGAGAAATATCAATAACCTCAGATATGCAGATGACACCACTCTAATGGCAGAAAGCGAAGAGAAACTAAAGAGCCTCTTGACGAAGGTTAAAGAGGAGAGTGAAAAACCTGGCTTAAAACTCAGTCTTCAGAAAAACCAAGATCATGGCATCCAGTCCCATCACTTCATGGCAAATAGATGGAGAAACAATGGAAACAGTGACAGACCTTATTTCCTTGGGCTCCAAAATCATTGCCGATGGTAACTGCACCCATGAAATTAAAAGATCCATGCTCCTTGGAAGAAAAGCTATGACCAACCTAGACAGCATATTGAAAAGCAGAGATATTACTTTGCTGACAAAGGTCCGTCTAGTCAAAGCTATGGTTTTTCCAGTAGTCATGTATGGATGTGAGAGTTGGACTATAAAGAAAGCTGAGTGCTGAAAAATGGATGCTTTTGAATTGTGGTGTTGGAGGAGACTCTTAAGAGTCCCTTGGACTGCAATGAGGTCCAACCAGTCAATCTTAAGGGAAATCAACCCTGAATAATTGTTGGAAGGACGAATGCTGAGGCTGAAACTCCAGTATTTTGACTATTTGATTCAAACAGTTGACTCATTAGAAAAGTCTCTGATGTTGGGAAAGATTGAGGGCAGAAGGAGAAGAGGGTGTCAGAGAATGAGATGGCTGAATGGCCTCACCGATGCAATGGTCATGAACTTGGAAAAACTTTGGGAGATGGTGAGGGTACAGAGAGGCCTGGTGTGCTGCAGTCCATGGGTTCACAAATAGTCGGACACAACTGAGTGACTGAACAACAAACTTCTACCTAACTGTTTACATGGAACAAGTCAATGATGAATTTGGAAACAGAGTTTGGAATATATACAAGTTCAGGAAAGCCTTAGAATTTTTTTCAAGAACCCTGGAACCTTGAGTAACAATTGCCAAGAAAGGTCTGTTACAAGTTTGGTTCCATAGCAATGTCTGGAGGTCAGCACTCTGCTGGCAGAAAATTCCAGGGAGGATGTAACTCCTACTAGGAGACCAAAGAGGTTAGTGTGAAGGTTAAGCAACCTAATCTCATATTGGAGTCAATATACTGATAGAATCTCCTGCAAATGAGATCATCAAAACAGTTCTCTGGTCCTCTGGACAAACACTTATCTTTATATCCCTTTTGTTCAGTTGTAATCTCTTTGTTGGGGGGTGGTAGGTGGGTTGCAGGGGGCTGTGCTATGTGACTTGCAGGGTGTTCGTTCCCCGACCAGGAACTGAGCCTGGGCCCTGGGAGTGACAGTGCCAAGCAGTCAGCAGGAAAGTCTTTCAGCTGTAATCTTCTACCTGAGTAGATGGTATCTACCTGTGACCTGACCATAGGCCCAAGTTTTCAGTTCTCTTTTGACACTGCCCTCTTGTTTGCTAAGTGGCCTTTAGTAAGACAGACTGCAGTGGAGGATGGTAGAGAAAACTCCAGAGCCTAGAACACAAGGCTAAACCTCAGTTTCTCCCCTTAGATGTTCTTTGTTCTTATGCAAGTCACATAGCCACTCTGACTCAGTGTCTGCATTCTCATAGGGATAATAACAACTTCCAAGCACGTAGCTCATCCATTTGTCATCTATGGCCACCACATCCTCGCAGCCTATTAAGTACAAAGTTTCAACCTCACCTGATGTCCAGCACCTTTGGTGATCCGCTCCCAGCCTTTCTTTCCAGCCCTAAATCTTCTCTGCAATGTCTAGACATAGGCTTTAATAAATACCAGTTGAGAGAATGAATGAAAATGAGAGGCTTCAAGTAAGACAACTTTACAAGCGTTATTTCAAATAAAAAGTACTACTTTAACAAAATTAGGACAGTGATTTAAAGTCTTTTGTTTTTCAGACTTCAATATAGAGATGTGACTAAAAATTATATATAATCATAGACTCTCCAACCATTCTGTAATTAAACAGTCATGCTTTGACTAAGATTCACTTCTGCTTAAATTTACCTATTTCAAAACCCAGTTTGACTTTCATCTCACTTATTGAGTCAACAAGAATGTACTGAGTGCTTTCAGGCTATGCTCAAGGATCTTCAACTCCTTTGGGAAGTTTCCAGGTATGACCATCTGGGTCCAATGTCTGCCACTCCTTGTGCCTGAGTGGGTGGGAAGGGGCTTTGTGGCAATGATGCCAACTACAGCCAAATCTCGCTTGAGATGACCAGAATCAAACAGAGTGGATGCCCGTCCAAGCCCCACTGTTCACTTCCCATGTGCCACTGGACAGCCTCTTTCCTCACCCATTAGGTAGGGAACAATACCAACACTGTATGTCTCACTGTAAATATAAATTATGATCATACATATAAAAGCATGAAGGATGAGGGTTGGAGCACAGTAGGGAATAGGTCCTGTGCATACCTGGCCCTTGGTTGCATCAAAATAAGCCCATTTGTGGTGGAGGCTTTATCCTGGTGAAATGCGTCATATTGCAGCACAGGTAACATTATCACAGGCCGGAACAGACAGCTGTGGCTCAGCGCTTTACAGGCACTCCCTGTTTCTTTTCTCTGGCTTTTGTAACCCCTACCTATATGCTCATCGCACCCTCTCCTGTTATTAAAGGGATGTCACAAAAAGCTGCTCCTTTAATGACCTGTTAAATGGTCTCAGGATGAAAACAGAAAAGGCCTGGGCATTCAGGCAGCAGCATCCTCTTTATAGCCTTTATAGCCCACCTGTGAAAGTCAGAGGCTGGAGGCATCACCCCAAATCAACCCATCGACCTAAAAGGGGAGACCGTTTGTTTTTCTCCTGTGAAAACTTTAAACAAGGAATAATATGAGCGAAATCAATCCTGGTTTTAACTCCTCTAGGAATAATTCTTAGCAGAGAATACAATCAAATGAAATTTAAGTTCAATTTGACCCAAGTTCTCATAAGATAAACACACCCCAAATGGAAGGTGATGGGAACCTCATTACTTAGAATTGGACAAATACCTACGGCAGTATGATTATAACCTGGCAGCAATAATGGTTTGCTCAGCAAACTGCCTGAACCTCTATTGGGAACATTTAACACCACTTGTATTTTGAAATCACAGGCTACATCTACAGGCAATAAAGACTGTTATCTCTCCGATTCATTGCAGTTGCACAAACACCCAGTTAATTCAGCTATAACACATCTGCCCAGAGAAATGTTTACTTTTGGAGCCTCCAGGGTGTGCTTTAAATTTTTCCTAATTGCTATCCATTGAGTTCTAAGTTTAAATGCTGTTGTGATGGACTTAGGTCCTATTTCCATCTGCAGAAGTTCACAGCTATCAAAGGTAAAGTGCAGACTCTCAAATGGCCTTAGCGGTGCTCTTAGGACCTGTTTTCTTCCTGCAGTGGAGGGTCTCCTTGAATCTAAAAAGGATGAGTTTTTCTTGCTGCTCATTTGGCTTCTCAGTAGAGCAAATGGATGATAAATGTTTCTCAAGGATCACAAAGAGAGTGACACTCATGTTTTCGGCTAGAGAATTAGATTTCTCAACCACTCAAGCCATAGGAAGTGAATTCTCAGGAAACCTCTTCAAACTGTGAGGGGAGCAAGCATTAAAATTAAAGCGTTAAAATGATAAGGAAACTGAATCAGAGGAAGATCAGTTTTAGAGGAGGAACAGGGAATAAAATCTAGCACATCTCGTTCTCCGAGGGGGTACTAATTATGAAAACATCTTAATGAACATAACTTATTTATCCTGCTCCTTCCAACCCCTAATTATACATATTTTTTTTCCTGGATCATTTTTTGCCTTTCAGAAGCATGATGAAGGAACACAGTTCAGAATAAGAGGCAGGTTGGGGAGGAACATACTGACACCAGGTTCCCAATGCTCCTGCACTCAGGTCCACACCTCTCTGCATGCCAGGGCACATGCCCAGAAACCCCTTCCTTTCTCTCCTTGCCCTGGGCCTCAGGAACTCTCAGTCCTTGGAAGTGCCAACATCACAGTACTTTGCCCTCTACATCTCCAATTCCTCATCTCCTCCCACATCACATCCAGCACCTTCTCCAGATCACAGTAAGTGTCCCTCTTGGTAAACGAGGAAGAGGTCAGGAAAAGTCAAGAAGGGCTCCTCCGTCACCTGATTTTACACCAGTCTTCAGATGTGGGACCATTTCCATTGTATACTCCAAAGACTCCAAAGACTTTTTCTTTTTTCTTTTTTTTTTTTTCAATTGCAGGACTAGAGTCTAGACTAGTCCAGTTGAAAAGTAATACCTAATGATCACACTCTGCTGCTGCTACTGCTGCTAAGTCGCTTCAGTCATGTCCGACTCTGTGCGATCCCATAGACAGCAGCCCACCAGGCTCCGCTGTCCCTGGGATTCTCTAGGCAAGAACACTGGAGTGGGTTGCCATTAAAGACAATAAGAGAATGAAACAAGATAACAGGCCAATACATAAAGAATTAACATAGCACCCTGTGAACATTTAGGCATCTCTCAGGCACCAAAGTACCAACTGAAATGCAGACTCTTGGAGAAGAGAAATTATATCTCATTCTTTTTTTTTTTTTTTTTTTCGCATCTGGGTACCTACCAGTTAGGCCTTTCCAGATAGCTCAGTACCCATGCAGGAGACTAGGGTTTGATCCCTGGATCAGGGAGATCTCCTGTAGGAGGAAATGGCAACCCACTCCAGTATTCTTACCTGGAAAATCCTATGACTAAAGGAGCCTGGCTGACTAGAGTGCATGGGGTTGCAAAGAGTCAGACACAACTAAAAGACTCAGCAGGATCTACCAGTTAACCTCCTGTTGGAAGTCTCCCTAATCGCTTCTTCTCGCCGAGGATGTCTTATACAGTCTTCTTTGCACTTACATAGTATCCTATGTGAATGTCTATCATGACACCATCCCATGAATACCCATACAATAGGTATTCATTAGGAGAAGGCGATGGCTCCCTACTCCAGTACTCTTGCCTGGAAAATCCCATGGATGGAGGAGCCTGTTAGGCTGCGGTTCATGGGGTCGCGAAGAGTCGGACATGACTGAGCGACTTCCCTTTCACTTTTCACTTTCATGCATTGGAGAAAGAAATGGCAACGCACTCCAGTGTTCTTGCCTGGAGAATCCCAGGGACAGGGAAGCCTGGTGGGCTGCCATCTATCGGGTCACACAGAGTTGGACACGACTGAAGTGACTTAGCAGCAGCAGCAGCAGCAGCAGTGATTGTTGAATTGAACATAATCGGGTATTTAACAGTAAAAATTAAAATTAAACTGACACTTGGAAAAAGCTTGAGAGCTGATGACTTCTTTGCCAAGTATTGGTATAAGCTGTTCATGTGAAATGGAGGAAATAATCTAATTTCAATTTAATTCCCCTTTTAAATCACTTTAGAATAGTAGCCTGACCTTCTGATCCCAACGCCTGAAGTAAAGTAGCCTAAAACCAAAGCAAATCAAACTAATGAATGGTTTTTAATAATAACCCCAAGCACAACAAGAATTTCTAACTCCTTGAGTTGGAAAAGCTCTAGAGCTCATTTCAGAATCAGTACATGAACATGTTTTGCAATATTCCTACCAAATGGTCAGCCAACCTCCACCTGGATTCTCCTCACAGGGTCACGTCAATCCTCCTTACAAGTCACCCTCCACCTTTGAATCCAAAAAGGGGTCACAAGTTCCTACTTGTAGTGATAAAAATGAATCACTATAATGCTCACGTCAGCCCTCCGGCAAAACACAGGCAAATCTTCTCCTGTTCTGTATGCTTCCTCATTTGCTCAGTCATGTCCAACTATTTTGTGACCCCATGGACTACAGCCTGCCAGGCTCCTCTGCTCATGAGATTCTCCAGGCAAGAGTGCTAGAGTGGATTGCTATTTCCTCCTCCAGGGGATCTTCCCAACCCAGAGACAGAACTCACATCTCCTGAGTCTCCTGCACTGGCAAGTGGGTTCTTTACCACTGAGCCATCTGGGAAGTCCTCTCCTGTTCTATGTGGTACTTATTTGAATACTTGATGATAAACATTGGATTTCTCCTTTTTTTTTTTTTTTTTAAGCACAATCATTATGTCCCAGTTCCTCCCTCTGATTCAAGAATTTCAGACCATGTTCCATCCTGGTCACCCTCCTCAAAACAAGCTATCCAATCTGTATATCTGGTTTGACCTCAAAGACGCCATGGTTGCCAGAGATGTTCCACCATAAATCAAGACCATTTGAAATGGATGGCACAGTCTTCAGCAGTACGTACTTGAAGGTTTCCAGTGTTTGGAAATGTTGCAAAACCCATTTCTGCTCGAAAGATGCTTCTGTTAGATTTTCCTGCCCATCCAGCAACGGACAGCCTGCAGACCACATGGATGGACAGCCTGACTCTGAAAGGGTGCTTCAGAACGGGATAATGCTGCCAGGGAGCCAGGTCAAGTGAGCATGACTAGATGGGTGGAGAGCCCAAGGAGGAGAGGGCGCTTGCTGTATATTTTGTTCTTCTTTCTTAGCATGTAGCCCTACCAAAGCCCTCATTCATTAATTCATTTATTCCAGAAATTATCTAATATTTAGATACTAAATAAATATTTAAAATTATCTAAGAAAGCCTCTATTATTCCCTAAGAAGATTTTATGAAAAAGTTAAAGTGTTAGCTGCTCAGTCATGTCCAACTCTGCCACCCCATGGACTGTAGACCACCAGGCTCCTCTGTCCATGGAATTCACCAGGCCAGAAGCCTGAAGTAAGTTGCCATTTCCTTCTCCAGGGAATCTTCCTGACCCAGGGATCAAACCCAGGTCTCCTGCATTGCAGACAGATTCTTTTACCATCTGAGCCACCAGGGACACCAAGCGTTTTTAACAAATTTATTTATTCATTTATTTATGGCTGTGCTGGATCCTCACGGCTGCATGGAGTTTTCTCTAGTTCAGCGAGCAGCCTTCTCATTGCAGTGCCTTCTCTCGTGGCAGAGCATGGGCTCTCGAGCGTGTGGGCTCAGCTGCTGCAGCTCCCAGGCTCCAGAGGGCAGGCCCAGGAGTTGTGCATGAGCTTAGCTGTCCCGCGGCAGGTGGGGTCTTCCCAGACGAGGGATGGAACCCAGGACTCCTGCCCTGGCAAGCGGATTTTTTACCATGGTGCCACCAGGGAAGCCCTATTGCCTGCACATTTTACTCAGATACAGAAAGAATAGAACAAAGAGCAAAACACATCCAATCCCTGCCCTCGCAATCCAGTAGGAAAGATAGCCATTAGACAAATAACCCACAGATACAGGGCGGGACACTGGAGTCAGTGCTTTGAAGGAAAATCAATGGGTGCAATGAAATGGACAAAAAAGGGACAAATTTAGACTGGAGGGCACAGAGAAGGCCTGTTTGAACAAGGGAGCTCAAAGGCGAATCCTGGAGAATGGACACAATTTAGTCAGCCTGAGAAGGGGAGAAACATCCTGGGCATTAACCGGCATATAATACCAACCTGAGATGGGACAAGAACTCGATGAACGAGTGAAAATGGAGAGGAGGTCAGTGCAGCTGCAGAAACGTGAGCCAAGGAGTAACAGGGCGGGCTGGGGCTGGAGGAGCAGGCAGGGCGGCATATGCTGTGTTCAGGCTCTTTTCGAATTCATTTTCACAGCGATGGAAAGCTACTTACGGGCTCTGATGGAGGGGGTGACATGATTGATTACCAGCTCGGGAACCAGAGGCTTCCGGAGCCTTCCTCGTGTCTGATGAGTAAGCTCCGGCTAGACACAGAGTGGTTTTGTGTCCAGACAATTTGTCTACCCTAACCTGTCTCACTTCCCCGCCACAGGTGTGACCCATTTATAAAATGCTTTTTTCTCTTTTGAAATTCAAGCCATCTCTTCTGCAGATGTGATCACAGTGTAAATAATCTAGCACCCACTCTGCTACAATGGAATTCAGGAAACCGTGTCGTGAAACATGGTTTGGTCCCAATTCCCAGGCACTTGGGCACGCTGCCTCAAAAGGACACCTGATACGCCAACATAGCTCATCCCCAAACGACGCAGCTCAGACCATTAACAAAGCACTTCCTCTCAGAGGGAACTGGAATATCCTCTGAAAGCATGTGATTTGCCGTGTTTCATTAATAAAGGAACATGTAATGCGGTTGCAGATCTGTATCTAGAAAAGGCTGCACTGTGGTTTTGTCGAGTTGGGCAAGGAGAGGCGCTGGTTTTAGTGCTAATCAGGATCAGCTCAGGTGAAATTTGTGAAACAGTAGGTCTGCTTTTAAGGAACACTCCAGAATGGAAAGAAGTTATTTCAACCCAAAGGAATGAGACACTCTTATCACAAACATGTTCACTAAAGATAAACAAGAGGTTGCCCATGATTTAAAGCATGTCTAGAAAGCAGATGCTAAGTCATCAAGAATGAAAGCCATCTTTGGGCAGCACCGAGAAGAAGAGTTAGAATATCAGTAAAAATAAGGACACAACTTCTATTTTCTCCTTTTAGTCAGAGACCACCACTGTGGAATCTATATGAGAAGAAATATTATGCCTTTTGACAACAGAGAAAATATACACAAAGCAGCTAAAAGGCTCCTCTGGAGTCACACAGGCTTCCCAGGTGGTGCTAGTGGTAAAGAACCCTCCTGCAAACACAGGAGACATAAGAGACAGAGGTTCCATCCCTGGGCCAGGAAGATTCCCCTGGAGGAGGAAATGCCAACCAACTCTAGTGTTCTTGCCTGGAGAATCCCATGGACAGAGGAGCCTGGGGGGCTACAGTTCATGAGGTTGCAAAGAGTCAGAACAACTTATACACTATAGTCACATTGCCCGTTGTTGAGAACACTAGGTTTTGACTTCTGGTTCATTTCCTGCCTACAGCCCATGCTGCCTGTTTGGAGAGACAGTAGTACTAGCTAGCTGCTTTGGGATTCATTTACATGTTCTCATGTAATCTCCACCATCATACTGCAAAGCTGGCATGATTGTTTCCACGTGATGGATTAGGAACAGCGTAAAACACTTTGCCTAGGGCCTGTAGCCAGTGAGTGCTGGGGCTGGTACGGGAAGCCAGGGTTGCCTGTCCTCAAAGCATATGCTCTTAAGCTGTCCTATTGCCACACAGCTTCCAGATAAAAAGGCTAGCCAATTTTTTCTAACCCAGATAGGATGACTGAGCCATTTACTCACATGGGCCGTAACAGAGACAGGCCAAGGATTAAGGAACTGGTAATTGACATGTCCAAAGTGGGGATTCTGTGTAGGAAAGACTGTGGGACAGACAAAAGAAGGGATATGATAAAAATCTGTATACTGACAAAGCAAAGGATGTAAGGAACACAGGCTTGCCCATGAAATTCAGAAGGGGATTGTTGGCAAGGTGTGAACTGTTTCATTTAATTAGACAATTGTTCAGGTTAGATTTTGTGATCACTGCTTTAGAGGCTCAGGGGCACTGACTGACTACGTGAGATCACAAAGCTAGAAACCTTTGGAGCTAAGATCTGTTGGTCTGAAACCAAGCTCAAGCTTTAAAGGGTAAAGGAATTAGTTTATAGCAAGTGAGAGATAGGATTACTTGAGATGGCAAGAGTCAGCTTCAGTCCTTTATCTTAGGCCATAGAATAGTGTGAAACCATCAAAAACACTGAAAAAAGATCCAGCTGAATCATTGTTGAAGGCACCATAAAAGGTGTCTCAGAAAGCCAGGGATGTTTCACAGGACCCCCTGCAATCCTGTAAATTGAAATCACTGAAGACAGCCGTGTCCTTACTAGACAGCCTTTGGCACTGTCCTGGTACCCTGCTTGCCTTCTGAGCTCTGTACTTTAGCTCAGTCAAGGGATGCCTTCCCCAGCGGGGACCTTTTCATTCAGCTTGGACCCAACCCACTCCTAGAGCAACCCAATGCCCTAGCAGCAGTGTGGACTATTAGAAGACACCTATGCTGTCCAGCCCAACTGCCACGCTCTACAGATGAGAGACTGAAGAAACTCAGATCTGTTTACTAAGCAGTTGATGTCAGGCACATACTAGGAGCTTGACACATTTATTCTAACCTCCACAGTGATCTGAGAAGAAGGTATTGCTTCCTTCATTTTGCAGATTACTGGGGAGATACAGGAATGTGAGATAACTTGATCAAGGCCATGCAGCTTACAGGCAGTAGAGTTCAGATTCCAATTTACATTGTAAGAACCTGAAGTCCCTGTTATCTCTCCCTCTCTCCTGAAATCTCTTTTTCTGCCCTGAAGGCCCCGACCAGTGCGAGAGGCCAGAGTATTTCAGAACTGCCTGGATCACCGTAGATTCCTAGGATTGCTCCGATAGCCAGAATTAACCTCTTGTAGGCAAGGATCTTCCTGGATCTTCCCTGGTGGCTCAGATGGTAAAGAATCTGCCTGCAATGCAGGAGACCCAGGTTTGATCCCTGGGTCAGGAAGAACCCCTGGAGGAGGGCATGGCAACCCACTCCAGTATTCTAGCCTGGAGAATCCCATGGGCAGAGAAGCACGGCGGGCTATAGTCCATGGCGTTGCAGAGAGTCAGACACAACTGAGCAACTAACACTTTTTTCAGGCAAGGATCACACCTTCCTCTTTGAGTTTTCCACTTTCTGCGCTGAGTTCCTGGAAGGAACTCAGGATGTGCATTTGTAAAAGGCGCCCTTCCTGGTTGGCAGGATGGAGATTGATCAGCAGAGGTCACATGGAACCAACCTCAATCCTGGGACAGGTGACTAAGGAAACACTTACTGAGCAACTTTCTGTAAGAACCCTAGTGAGTTCTGACAACCCTGTCATCCCGCCAGCCAGTCCTGAAGATACACTGTGCTCCCCAAATGGAGGAGACAAAGAAGCAAAACAACCAGCCAGCAGGCATCCTGCTTCTCTCATGGTCTGTTCAGCAAGGAGCTTGAGGCAGCCTTTCTGCCCTCCACCTGTCCCCTAGACAGGTTATGTTTGCACAAGGAAAGCACACACATCACGAGCTGCTCTCGAAAGGGCCTTGGTGGCGAAAGTCACTCATGATCCACTTTTATATGAGAGTCTGACATCTGGGCAGCAGAAAAGAAACAGAAATCAGTTTGAGCCAATGACATTTCTATGGGCAAGGCGCCCACTCCACAAAAGAGTGAGTAGAAGTGGCAGTTAGCCCTGTGGTGGCCTCATTGTTCCTCTTTCAGGAGGGAGCACACTAGGACCCCCGAGAGGAGGGCTAGGAGAAAGGGGGCTGCCACCTGCTGCTAGGAATGACATCACCGACGCAGCAGGTGCCAGCCCTCTTTAGGCAGCTCGAGTGCACGTCAGTCAGCATGGGCTCCTCCACAGCCCCGATCACCAAGGGCTCAGCCTCAGCGCTCCGGCTTCCGGATTCCAAGGGATCTGCCAAACGCCCGGCCTGCATCCTAAGGGGACTCGGCCAGCATTCAAAGTTAGCTCGGAGGGGAGGGATGAGCGTGGTGTGGGATGATCTCTAAGTTTTGGGGTTTTTTTTTTTTTTTTGGTCTCTGTTCTGTTTGTTTACAAGCCTGCAGGTTAAGGAGGCAAGGAGAAAGGGTATAAGAGGCTGAAAAGAAGAAGAAGAAAAACTTACCTCACCCCATGTAATGGGAACAGGAAAAAGTGTAATAGTAAAGAACAAATCTGACTCCATATTATATTTATTCCTTTCCCTTTAATCATTGTTGCCTGTGCTTTGTTGCCTGTGCTTATTCATGCTGACTCTGCACTTTTTGTAAAAGAATGTTGCCTATAGACTACATAGGATAGCCTGTTCCCAAGGCTCTGAACTTTAAGAGTATAACACTTTTCCACTGGAGGGGGGGTGGGCATGAACCACCCCTTTCTTTGCAGGATCATGCAACAAACTGTTCTCTGCCTCAAACATTCACGTTTTGATTTGCTTGGCTTCACTGCACATCAGGCACACAAACTTGCATTCAGTAGCTCAGTAAAAAGAGGTCCCATGAAATACTTCCTTTTAACATAACTGCTGAGTCCACTTCATAGCTGTATTTTATTTTTTTAATTTTAATTGCTGGAAAATTCCTTTAGGAATTAACTGCCAATGAGTGAAGATTAATACATATAAAATAGAAAGCAAGATCCTACTGTATAGCACAGGGAACTATATTCAGTATTTTGTAATGACCTATAATGGGAAAAATCTGAAAAATAATGTGTGTGTGTGTGCACTTGTATAACTGAATTACTTTGCTATACACCAGAAACTAACACAACACTGGAAATAAACTATACTTCCCTGCTGGCTCAGACAGTAAAGAATCTGCCTGCAATGCAGGAGACCTGGGGTTGATCCCTAGGTTGGGAAGATCCCCTGGAGAAGGGAATGACAGCCCACTCCAGTATTCTCACCTGGAGAATTCCATGGACAGAGGAGCCTTGCAGGCTACTGTCCTTGGGGTCGCAAAGAGTCAGACATGACTGAGCAAGTAACACACATATTCCAAGTAAAACAGTAATAGAAAAAGAGTCAACTGCCAGTGGTGCAGATGAGAGACCCTGTCTATCTGGAGTCACAGGTTTCAGTGCTCCTCAGGGAGTCTCAGGCATCACCCTCCTGTTTTCGGGTGAGTAGCACACTCCGGCGCAGAGACGCTTGGCTCAGTCCTCACGCTCCGCTGCCGTGAGCTAGTGCTCCCCAGAGCGGGCTGCTCTTCCTCCTGGGCACAGCTGGACGAGGCTGCCTACTCCCCGGGAGTGTGAGGAGATGGGCTGTAAGTTCCACTGAGGCTGGCCCGAGGACACCTTTCTGTGCCCTGGCATCCTGCTCTTTCCCCCTCTGCTGGCTCACTGCACTCAACGTTAAGGCTGGACAGTGAGTTCAATTCTCCTACCTTCCCCCTCCTCCTCTCAGAACAAGTTACACCAGCAGCCTGTCCCTGAAGAATATATTTTCAATATACCTCAAATTCCTCCTTAACTACAGATGAAAGATAAAATCTGGCTAGGCAAACTATCATATATAGGACAGATAACCAAAAAGGTCCCAGAGTATAGAGCACAGGGCATGATATTCAACGTGTGCTAAGCCACTTCAGTCATGCCAGACTCTTGGTGACCCTAGGGACTGTAGCCCACCAGGCCCCTCTGTGCATGGGATTCTCCAGGCAAGAACACCAGAGTGGGCTGCCATGGCCTCCTCCGTGGGATCTTCCTGACGTTTCTTATGTCTCCTGCATTGGCAGGTGCATTCTTCACCACTAGGATGGAGAACCAACAAGGCCCTACTGTGTGGCACAGGGAACTATATTCAATATCCTGTAATAAATCACAATGGAAAAGAATATGAAAAAGGATATACACATGTATAACTGAATCACTCTGCTGTACAGAGGCAATTAAGACAACACTGTATATCAACTATACTTCAATAAAATTTAAAAAGAAAAAATAAAATCTGGATAAATTAATCCATCAAGTATTATCTGTTTCCCTGCCAAATTAACATCTTGATCAGTTAAATCATCAAATACAAATGTTTTACCCAGACTCCTCTCAAGCTTGAGGTTCTTAGTTCATTGCTTTCACTACTTTCATAACTAATCCCTTTCTCAGCCTCTTTTTAGCAGGATGTTGCCAACAGGCAATGTCATAAAATTTGCATCAAATGAGGCAGAGAAGGTGTTTCAGAACAGAGTGCTAAAAGGGAAAAGATAAGCTTGGAGCACAAGCAATTTTTGAGGTGAAACAAAGAGAAGACCCACTTTGAGAAATCTACCTCTCTCACCCAGAGAAAATGTCAGCATCCTCAGAAGAGCTTGGCTCTTCAGGCAGAAATGGAGCGGTTCTCCAGGTGGCCAGTGGAGAGGAAAGAGAAGGCAAGGACCACAGCGAGTCAGAGAGGAGACCATGAGGGCACAGGTCGTTTCCCTGCCAGAGACTGAAGCTGCGATCAGGAAATGAGAACACGAAGTTCCTGCTTGATTCATCTCTGGTTATTCCCTTAATTTTTAGGGGTTCCGTGACCAGCAATTGAGGTGACACCATTTCCTCACAGTTAAGTGGAGGAAGGTCATGGAAACCCAGAAGAACTCTCCTGGGGCTTCTTTGGGAACCATGTCTACTGCTATCACGAGTGTTCCCTAGCTTGAGCATTTATCTTCTCTTTTTTTATTAATTAGAAAGAGAAACCTTACTGTCAGTAGAACCAGATAAACATAACTACAGTTGGCACTAGTTACATTTTTAAAACTCTGTTATTTTTACTGGAGTTGCTCTTCCGTACTTGACAACATCACACTGTGAGATGCATCTGGACAAGCATTCCTCTCTGCACAGCAGAGCTGGTGTGAGGTCAGGAGGGCGGGGCTCTCGCATTCAAACCAAACACCAGCATGCATCTGTGGGAAGTTCGAAAGGAAACAATTTATTTTTGAGGCAAACAGAGACTCTTCTAACCTCTCCTGTCTCACAGTATTAAAACGATTTTGATCGTAGAACATAATTGGATAAAAATGTCCCAACAAACTCTTGGGAAGTCTGAGCAGAAATCAGCAAGCAACTGTCTTGGATGACAAATGGGACAGATACGACTCCTTGCTGAGGGTTTTCAGGACACAGATTCAGACCAAACACATGTCCAAATTATAAAACTGTTCCTTCTTCATCCAATCTAACACTGCCAAACACAATCCCAAACAAATAACCAATCCACTCTGGTTGGGAATGAAGGTGGATGTGGATGGAGATGAAAGACCAGTAGAGGAAGAGGAATTCATAAAAGCACTCAGACAGGAAACAGATAAATAATCTAATATTTGCATATTTTATGTAAGGAAGATGTTTTCCTGAAGATCTGAAGTTAAGCTAATGATCAAAATTCTGAGAGAAACATATATATCAAATGCATTATTTATTTCATGTTCTCATCCATAAGCTAGAATGGTAATTTTTATTCTTTAAAGAAATATAAAATTTCTCTTGAAAAGTGTATGTGCGTGTGTTGTGTGTGTGCAGGGTGGGGTGGGAAAGACACATTTGCCAAGTGCAGATATTATGTTTTATCTCTGCTAACTCAGTTCACAGAGGAATAAAAAGTAAAGTTAAAGAAGATTTGAGAGTTGGGTTAAGAAATGGCACATCAGTAATCCATCACACATTCATTTCACAGACACTGATTAGGGTTTCGTGCATATCAGGCAGCAGAAGGAGAACTAATGCTAAATAGACTATGTCACTACATTCCTGCAGCTTACGGTCTGATGGGAGAGTCAGATATGGGAAAATAGCTTGTGATTACTTAAAGGGAACAGATTAAACGTGCTGAACCACTCACTATGCACTAACACTACAGGAGCACCGAGGAGTGAGTGGATTGATCATTGTGAAGAGGAAACAAAGAGAAGAATCCAGTGGGGCTTTGCAGGGTGAGTAGGAGTTTGCCACGCAGGGAAAGGACACGCCACACTGAACGCGCACTTAGTGCGGAAGCATGGAGAAGACACCCAGTATGTACACTAGAAACACAAGCCCAGACATGGCGTGAGGCGTGTTAGGGGTTAGGAACAGGGCAGAGGCGCTAGGATCAACAGGAGAGAAGGCAGAGAAGGCCAAAGGATAATTGTTCCTGGGACAGTTCTTGATATTGTTGGAAGCAGGGCTTTCGGCTTTGGTAACAGAGAGCAAGGAGAAGGCAATGGCACCCCACTCCAGTACTATTGCCTGGAAAATCCCATGGACTGAGGAGCCCGGTGGGCTGCAGTCCATGGGGTCGCTACTAGTCAGACATGACTGAGCGACTTCACTTTCACTTTTCACTTTCATGCTTTGAAGAAGGATATGGCAACCCACTCCAGTGTTCTCTCGTGGAGAATCCCAGGGGCGGGGGAGCCTGGTAGGCTGCCGTCTATGGGGTCACACAGAGTCGGACACGACTGAAGTGACTTAGCATCAGCAGCAGCAGCAGCAGCAACAGAGAGCAAACGGTGAGCTTAGAATTCTCCAAGTCATATGAGCTTATCTGTTTTTGAACCACAAACAGGAGGCTGGACTGGGGAGGGGGGAGGGGAGAATCAGCTGACGTTGGATGACAACGAGTAAGAGGAAACGGATTCACCAGCAGGAGCGAGTCTGTCAGATGCGATGAGTGGCGCTGTGTGGGAAGGGAGAGATGGAGCACTTAGGACCGTCAGATGCCAGTTTTAAAGTCTGACCTAATGAGTGGGTGAAAGTGCTGTTTCTCAAAAAAAGTAGTGAGTTTTGATTGGTTGAACTTCTGGACATGCTGGATACCGCCTGTACGTGAGAAATCCCGATAGAGCAGCGAGTACTTAGGTCCCCAGCTCAGGAGACAGGGCGGGGCAGCATCTCTGGGAGCCGGTCAGCATCTACCCTCCTCCTCAACTGTAGGTCTGCCACTCTATGCAGTGACTTCCTTCAGCTCCCCACTGCCACAGAATCAGGTACAGACTCCTTACTCCAGTTTCAGAGACCTCCATCTCAGCCGCTCTTTCCAGCCTTCTCTCTCTCAGCCTAGATGCTCAAGCCAAGAAAACCACGACTCCGTTTCCTGAACACACCCTCAGGTGTTTATGTTTCCCCTCCTGCCCACATGCACTGCAGTGGTTGAAATCAGACCCATTTCAGGTTTCAACCCAAACCCTATCTTGGTACTCCTCCATAATAAACAGTCTCCTTTTCCTTGGGGCTCCTGGGGCCCGCAGTTCACACCTCTGATGCGAGTCTTGCCTCCTCCCGTCACTGTCTCCCTAAGTCACTCCCTGACCCTGGACTGGAGTTTATCCGAGCAGGGTCATCCCCACAGGATGTGCTACATCAAGGCGCGCAGGCTCCTCGGGCTTCGAGCACAGACGTCCTTTGCTCTGCTCCCGGGAACGCAGTCTTGCTATCACATGGGAAGCTAAAAGCTTCAGGGCTGATAGCTCAGGCCCCAGCAGGGAATAGCAAACTCAGGATGATGAGATGAAACATGACAAATGACTTAGCGGACTGACAAAATTGCGAAGATTAGACCTTCCTTCTTTCCTGGTGTGCCTCCGACTTCTCTGCTTGTCATGACCCTTTCCTGCCGTGCCTGGGCATGAAGACTTCTGTGTGTGGAGCCCCAAAGAGGGAAAATGTGTTTCCTGTGAAATTTAAGTGTGAGGTTTTCACGTTTATGCATCCATTAGATATTTTGAAAAAAAAAATTATTGGCGCTTGTGTGAAAACAGAAGCACATGTGACCCAATGGTGGCTAAATTCAGGCTGTGACCTCAGCTGTCAACAGTTCAAGGTCCTTCCAGGAAAACACACAACTTGACCTCTAATTATCAAGGAACTATTCTTAGAAAGGAATCAGGTTAATGAGGGCTGGATCTCACAGTAGAGACAGGCTCTTCTTTGTAAATTCTCTCATCACCCAAGAGTTAGAGATGCAGAAGCAAACAAAAGATGCTTCCCGCTCCCCAAGAGCTCCCTCAGGTCTGCTGTTCGCAAGGCTGCTCATGATAATGGCTCCCTGGCATAAGGTACCCTGCTCTCACTTCATATTAGTTGACAAGATACTAGCAAAGGAGATTCGCAGTGCCAATAGGAAAGATTATGTCCTTAGATTCTGCTCATAAAATACAGCTTCTTCTATGTTTAGACCAGTCAATGTTAGTTGATATTAATAGTATCCCAATAATTATAGTAACAGCAATAATAATATTGATATAGAGATAGAAGAAACACAGATCATTTGCTTGGCTACCAAGAAAGCCATTTTTTTTGGTATAATAACCACTCACATTCATGGATATGTAAGGCATGCATCTTACATCTGTCCGAAGAGCTTCTGTCTGTCAAACAAAATACAAAGATTCTTTGTGTCTCTCTATCTTATAATTCCTTTCACACAATCTCTGCCTGGACTCTATAAATAGCTGGTGCCTATTTTAGTAAAAAATTAGATGCAGATTTATCGATCATTTCCAAAACGCCTCTATTCCCTCCCCAGTTCTTTCTGAAGCACTCGCTTTTTCAATTTCTAAAGACAAATGAGTTGTCCCCCCAACATGAATTTCTTACCTCTTCCAAACAGATCAGTGGAGATAGGAACGTTTATTGATGTGAGTGGACATGTGTCAACATGCTGTAAAAGTAGAGAGAAGAAAAGACGCCCTTGCTTACGAGGAGCACTGCCAACCACACTCTAATTAATGCCCATCCATTATGCCCAGAAGCCACATGTGAAACTGTCTACATGACTATATGGGGTCCTTGGAGGGAGAATGAGGATCTTGCAATTGAATTCACTTCAAGACTTTGCCCAATGGTAACAGCATCTCCCATTCAGAACTGCAGGGCAGTTCCAGATACATCGTGGACCACAGCCAGGGTTCAAAAGACCACCCCTTTTCTGTTCCCTCAATGTGACCACATTTTATCATGTTTATCTTAGGATATTTTTTGCGTACACTTGACTCAGATGTCAAAAAGGACTGATGATGAAGCTGAATTGCAAAGAGATCAAACCAGTCAGTCCTAAAGGAAATCAATCCTGAATACTCATTGGAAGGACTGATGGTGAAGCTGAAGCTCCAATACTTTGGCCACCTGATGCGAGCTAACTCATTAGAGAAGACCCTGATGCTGGAAAAGATGAAGGCAGGAAGAAAAGGGGACAACAGAGGATGAGACGGTTGGATGGCATCACCAACTCAATGGACAGGAGTTTGAGTAAGCTCCAGAAGTTGGTGATGGACAGGGAGGCCTGGCTTGCTGCAGTCCATGGGATCGCAAAGAGTTGGCCAGGACTGAGCCACTGAACTGAACTGATCAAGAATTTACAAAAATGAAGTGCCCAGATGTGTGTGTGTGTGTGTGTGTGTGTGTGTGTGTGTGTGTGTGTAGGTAGCAAAACGGAGTAATGTATTTTTTAAAAGATTTACTTTTGCTAGGTCTGCTGATTCTACTTTCTTTGCCATGGGACCTAAATATTGAAGAAACCCCACTGTGAAGACAGCTGTTGCTGTTTAACACATAATCTAGAACAAGATACATTTTATGTGCTTATGATTTTGGAGAAAAAATTAGGTGAAAGCTACATGATGAAAACCTTTCAGCCCATGAGGTCGGTGGCAGGCCGAAGCTGTTGTTTACCTTTGTCCCGAGCCGTGAAAGCCAGAGCAAGGAAACGAGAGCTGCAGGTTGAGAGCACAGTTTAAACCACTGCATGAGACCCAGGCTGCTCATCCTCTGCTTTCTTGTTAGCATAATGCTCACTCTCACAATAATTACCACTGCTCCCGCAGAGGAACCGCCATGAGCACACAGCTCTCGACCACGCTGGAAACGAGGTTTCACTGGCCGGCAGGATGCAGTGGGGGCGTGCAGGATGGCTCTCTGTGGGGCTGAGCATCTCTTTGAGTCTTGGTGGACAGGCCTCTGCTCACAAACTCAAGGCTGTTACATCGTCCAGGCCCTGCTGACATCTGCCACCCCTCCCCACACCACCACTTGAGAAGATGTCAAAGAAAATGAAATGCTCTTGAGATCTTTATTCAGTCCAGACGCTAACGTTAATGAGGAAATCATCTCTTTCATGAGTTTAAAGAAACCGTTATAAGCCCCGCTTTCCTGATTCCCAGCACAAGTGTTCATATATTCCAAATCGATTTTTCTTGGGTTAGATGCTAAAGTACTGTGTGTTACCACGTAAGGGTGGAGTTTAAAATACAAAACACCAGAGTGAATATAACGAAATAAAAACAAACTCCCAGACACAGAGAACGAACTAGTGGTTTACCAGAGGGGAGAGGGGAGGGGAGGGACAAGACAGAAATAGGGAGTAAGGAGTACACACTAGTCTGTATGAAATGAACCAATCATGAAGACACAGGACAGGGGACATCGGCCATAATTTATAATAACTTTAAATGGAGTATAATCTACAAAAACTTTGAATTAGTTTGTTGTACACCTGAAACTACTATAATATTGTAAACCAACTATACGTCAATAAAAAAGATATACTGTTTTTATGTTAAAAAATAATACAATAAGTAAGCTACAGTGATACCTTGCACAGCACAGGGAATACTGCCAGTATTCTATAACAACCTTAAATGGAGTGAAAGTGAAAGTGAAGTCGCTTAGTCGTGTCCGACTCTTAGCGACCCCATGGACTGCAGCCCACTGGGCTCCTCCGTCCATGGGATTTTCCAGGCAAGAGTACTGGAATAGGTGCCATTGCTTTCTCCGGTAAATGGAGTATAATCCATAAAATAACTCATAAAATTTTTTTAATCATCCTGTCGTATACCTGAAACTAACATAATACTGTAAATCAAATATATTTCAATTTTTTA
This sequence comes from Madoqua kirkii, assembly GCA_006408675.1. Lineage (NCBI taxonomy): Eukaryota > Metazoa > Chordata > Mammalia > Artiodactyla > Bovidae > Madoqua > Madoqua kirkii. The sequence goes on from SJYC01094772.1 coordinate 85,820, forward strand.
AAACCATTTGAAATAAATAAATAACAAGAAATCCAGTGAGTCATTTGGGGTCTTTATTACATTTTACTCATGTGGAGCACACTACAGGTTATTAGACAGTGGGAAGAATCCTAAGTGGTACGCCTAGCATCCAAACCACCAGGGAAACCCCCACTGCTACACTAAACCTTCCTTAATACTCTTTTCATGTTTTCCATATGCCACCTGGAAAATACAACCATATTCTCAACAGGTGGCTCTGAGAGGCTCAAGAAAGAGCTCTAAACTTGGCTGCTGCTCTATTTTTTTTTTTTTTTTTGGTTTTGTTTTTCAACGGCCTTTGCAACGTTCCTCAAGGAGTCACTATGTAAGAGCAGCATTTGTGTATATAAGGTTGGTGTCCTCGCGAACCAAGCTCCAGGCCGAGTGCCCTGAGGCGCCCCCGGCAGGCGGTCCACCGCCCCACGCGGCTGCCCCTGCAGGCCTCCTCCTCTCTGCCAGTCATCAGCCATCACTCACGTTTTGGGAACAAGGCCGTCCACTACCATCAGCTTCACACCTATTTTATTTTCCTTTTAGGCTCCAGGCTTTACAACAGGGAGTCCGGCCGAGTCAGCAGCCCTCCTAAGATATTATTTCTCTAGGATGGTTCTGCACTAACACTCGACTATCCTTCCTCTCAGAACTTTTCACTGGCAAAATCAGGGCGATGATGAGAAACCTGAGGGAAATAGTAAGATAGTATCTGTGAGCATTCTTGGAAGGAGGAAGTGAAAGGAGAAGGCTTCACTGACAGGGCCAACTTTGTGACAGATGGGAGTGCCTCCGGCCGGGGCTTAGCGGCTCAGTCGTGTCCAACTCTTTGCAACCCGGTGGACGACAGCCCTCCAGCATCCTCTGTCCATGACTTTCTCCAGGCAAGAATACTGGAGTGGGTTGCCATTTCCTCCTCCAGGCGATCTTTCCGACCCAGGGGTCGAACCTGCATCTCCTGTGTCTCCTGCATCACAGGCGGATTCTTTACCCACTGAACCATCAGGGAAGCCCATAACACATGGGTTGCAAGATAGCTTTCCTTTCTGCACTAACAGTAACACCCTCATTTGGGAGTAGAAACTTCAATGTTCAGCACAACTGTGTTACACTGAGAACTTGTGTTATTACATTCCCTAGGCTCTGTCCTCCAGTAAGAATGAACAGCAGAAATAGAGTGGAGTTGGGAGACAGGCTATCTTGGATTTACATCTGAGCTCTACTGGGTGATCTTGGGCAAGCAAATTCACCTCTGTGAATTTTAGTATTCCCACTGTAAAACAGGGCAGGGAGAGCTAACCAGACTTCCCTCAGTGAGTATTATATAAGCATGCTTAGGTATTTTAGGTTCTTTTCTCTTCCATCAACTCCTTAGTATGATACATAGCACAAGAATGCTGCTGCTGCTAAGTTGCTTCAGTTGTGTCTGACTCTGTGTGACCCCACAGACGACAGCTCACCAGGCTCCCCTGTCCCTGGCATTCTCCAGGCAAGAATACTGGAGTGGGTTGCCATTTCCTTCTCCAATGCATGAAACTGAAAAGTGAAAGTGAAGTCGCTCAGTCGTGTTTGACTCTTTGCAACCCCATGGACTGCAGCCCACCAGGCTCCTCCATCCATGGGATTTTCCAGGCAAGAGTACTGGAGTGGGTCGCCAGTGCCTTCTCCGTAGCATGAGAATACAGGTTCTCCATCTTCAAACAGGAGCTTTAGTTGGATGGTGAGGGTTTGATGGACTGCAAGAGGGAAGGGAGTGATGACCACACTGTTGATGATGACAGTGAAGACAATGGCCAAGATCATGAGGATAAGAACTACTTTTTAGGGGCTTTAACCATAAAGTGTTAGTTTCTCAGTCATAGCTAACTCTTGTGACCCTATGGACTGTAGTCCACCAGGATCCTCTGTCCATGGAATTCTCCAGGCAAGAATACTGGAGTGGGTAGACATTCCCTACTCCAGAAGATCTCCTGACCCAGGGATTAAATCTGAATCTCCTGCATTCCTGGCAGATTCGTTAGCATCTGAGCCACCAGGGAAGCCCCCTTAACCAGAAGGCACTTACTATTCATTCAACAAGCTGTAGGCTAAGCTGATGGAGCAGGCTGAGCCGGCTGTCTCTGCAAAAGGGCATTTGTCTATTCAGAAAATCCAATGGGTTCTTGAAGAGCTATAAGCATATCTACTTGTAGAGAAAAACTTGGACAAAACAGGTGGCATGATAATTTTACAAGGGTTAAAAATGCTCAGGTTTGTGTTTCAAGTAATCACTGAGTCAACAGCCTCTGGGAAGGTGGCAAGGCAGAGTCGCAAGATCAATGGACCAGAGCTTTGCAAAACTGGATGAGCTCAGAGCAAGCCAGAGATTCTTCAGTCCAGCTTCTTCCACCACGCTGCCAATGGATGCCAAGCAAGTCCTTCTGCTCTGCCCCCTTTTTCTGATTAAGGCCCTGCTTCTTCCCAATGCCCACATGGGGAATGATTGTGGATCTAGCCCCACGCTGCCCAATGCCCTAGCAATCATCCTCATGTGACTACTGACCACATGAAACATGGCCAGTGCAACTGACGGTCTAACTTTTAAATTTCACTTAATTTTAAATAAATCAAATTAAAATTTAGAAATTGATGGTATTGTTGGAAAACTTTTAAATAAGTTTAGAAATACCTGGATATATGAATCTATCTTTTCAACTGTAAAATTTCCTGTAAATCTAAATACAGATGAATTTCTGATACAAACAGCATTCAAATTGAGATGTGCCATTAGTATACAAAGCACATTGGATTTTGAAGATTTGGTGTGAAAAATAATGTAATATCTTTTTAGTATTTTTACATTCATTACATATCAAAATTATGATTTGTACATAGCAAGTTAAATTAAATATACTATTAATGTTAGTTTTCTCTGTTTGTTTTTACCTTTTTAATGTGGCTAGTAGAAAAATTTTAATTGTATGTGTATATTATATTATATTATATTATATTATATTTTTATTTAATAGCACTGGCCTACAGAAGTGGAGATAAAATTTCTAATATTACTGACTGCTAAAAATGCTCTGAAAATATTATATCCTTTGAGATGGATTTGTTGGGTCTCAGGGCATGGGCTTTGGAGCCTACAGCTGAATTTGAGGGCTTCCCAGGTGGCTCAGTGGTAAAGAATCCACTTACCAATGCAGGAGACTTGGGAGACAGGGCTTCCACCCGTGGATTGGGAAGATGCCCTGGAGAAGGAAATGGCAACCCACTCCAATATTCTTGCCTGAAGAATCCCATGGACAGAGGAGCCTGGTGAGGCATATAGTCTATAGGGTCGCAAAGAGTCAGACACGACGTGAGGACTGACTAGGCACACAAAAGCTGAATCTGAATCTGACTTCTACTAATTTATAACAGACATCATCAGCCTCTTATTGCTGTCTGAGGTCTCCCTGAACCCTGATGCAGTATTTGAAAATATTTGCTTTCCCTTTTATCTCTACATCCTCTGAAAATTTGATAAATATGCCTTCTACTATTTGGTTGAATGACAAAATGTTGCAGAATTCATCTAGGAAGGCTTCAAAGAAGACGTGTGAATTCCACTGCACACTGCAGCTTTCCGCCGTCATTTACAGCAGTGAAGACCGCCTTCCCCAGTCCAAAGAGGGGACCCTTCTGAACTCTGCATGTCAGTCTCACCAAGAACCTGGCTAACTCAGACTCCAGGGCTATACCCACTGTTTCCTTTCTGTGTGTCCACAGTGCAAATAAAAATCAAGTGGTGCCTTCTGCCATCAGAATTATTACCCAAGACACATTAAATGCATGTCTCTACCCTTTCATGATTATTTTTATTGAGCAAAGTTTGCTTCCTCTAAGTTCATTGGGCACATGACTAATGCGCCGCAGGAGACACGCTCTGTGGACCACCAGCCACTCAGTGTAACAGGGGATCAGCCCAATCCCTATTCCAGGGATGGGGCGAGTCCTTGGTGATGCCACCAAGAAAACAGACGTGCTTTATACAAAGAGATCTGGAAAATGCTTAGCAGTGTGACTTTCCAGGGGAAATAGACTCTTGATTCACCCTCACTTCCTTCTCTGCTAGGGCAGAGTCTTCTCTAGCCTAATTCTTGGTAGTCATCCAACTTTCTTTCATGCCACAGGTATTCCTCACCTCTCCCTGTCCTGTATATACATACACACAGCAATCTGTGAGGTAGGTGTTCGGGGGAGAAAATCTGGTAAAATGAGCAGCAGAGGAAGGGGCAGAGAAATACACAGGACAGAGCTCCAAGGGGTACATCCGAGTCGATGTGTTTCAGTTCCTCCGTTTACAAAATGGGATCCAGGCCGGTAAAGTCTTCCACCCAGGGATGCTGTATTAATTGGCTAATTAATGACTATAACTCACCATTAAAAATTCCAAGAAAGCCATTAATGCTAAGTATTTGCTAGTTTTGTTTTGTTTGTTTGTTTTTTACACAGAAACCTTTTAAAGTAATTAGCAAAACTAATGCTGTGAATTGGAAAGTAAATTTAAACTTGGGAATCTGTTACTGGGATGGCAAAATAAAAATAAAAAAGAGCTGAAGTTATGGTGGTCTAAGCCATTGTAGTGGGAATTTTATGTCGATGTGTGGTGGTTTTGTTGTGTCATTACATCAAGAAAATGGGCTATCTGTGAAGAGGAGGTAGCTTGGGTTATAAAAATAAATATGCATCAAAAATGCATGCATGCAGGTGCGAAGAATAAAGTAGAAAATAAGGCATCTATATACTGGACACTGATGCTCCTAGCCCAAGGCAACTAATCACTTCAGAGCCCCCAGGTCACTAGACCAGAGCTATAGGCTGGATTTTAAGGGAACAAAGCAAATTCATCATAGCTGGCTGTCTATATTTTACAGTGGAGATGAACAGAACTTTAAAAACCAAACCCATCTTCACATCACCAAACATTATATAATTTTGCTTCTATCCCCAAGAGGACCAAACACTCATAGTTTCCCAGAAGGAAATTTGTCAAAGGAGCAGAGGCAATAGTTTGAATCAAATATGAGGTAAAGGAATCCAATCCCAGGGACTCATAAACCCCAAATCCAGAGGCCCGGGAGTCTTGGCCAGTGTTCAGAAGAGATTTCAAGCATTTCACAGGCTGGGCACAGCTTGGAGCCTGGGTTGGCCAAGTTCTGGATGAGGGCTATGAAATCGACATGAAGGGCACAGACAGCCCCTTCCATGGGACTGCGGGAAGAGCCGTCATTACTGCTACAATGCTGGGACTTCACTGCCACTGGGAAATGCAGTGATGGACAGGGTGGGCTGCATTCAGTGCATCTAGGAGCTTATGATCGGGTTAGAGTGACTCATTTATTCATTCATTCACTCATTTAATATATATGCAGTGAGGACTAAATGCAAGGTATACTGCAATGCATATAGTCTATAGGGTCGCAAAGATCAGACACGACGTGAGGACTGACTAGGCACACAAAAGCTGAATCTGAATCTGACTTCTACTAATTTATAACAGACATCATCAGCCTCTTATTGCTGTCTGAGGTCTCCCTGAACCCTGATGCAGTATTTGAAAATATTTGCTTTCCCTTTTATCTCTACATCCTCTGAAAATTTGATAAATATGCCTTCTACTATTTGGTTGAATGACAAAATGTTGCAGAATTCATCTAGGAAGGCTTCAAAGAAGACGTGTGAATTCCACTGCACACTGCAGCTTTCCGCCATCATTTACAGCAGTGAAGACCGCCTTCCCCAGTCCAAAGAGGGGACCCTTCTGAACTCTGCATGTCAGTCTCACCAAGAACCTGGCTAACTCAGACTCCAGGGCTATACCCACTGTTTCCTTTCTGTGTGTCCACAGTGCAAATAAAAATCAAGTGGTGCCTTCTGCCATCAGAATTATTACCCAAGACACATTAAATGCATGTCTCTACCCTTTCATGATTATTTTTATTGAGCAAAGTTTGCTTCCTCTAAGTTCATTGGGCACATGACTAATGCGCCGCAGGAGACACGCTCTGTGGACCACCAGCCACTCAGTGTAACAGGGGATCAGCCCAATCCCTATTCCAGGGATGGGGCGAGTCCTTGGTGATGCCACCAAGAAAACAGACGTGCTTTATACAAAGAGATCTGGAAAATGCTTAGCAGTGTGACTTTCCAGGGGAAATAGACTCTTGATTCACCCTCACTTCCTTCTCTGCTAGGGCAGAGTCTTCTCTAGCCTAATTCTTGGTAGTCATCCAACTTTCTTTCATGCCACAGGTATTCCTCACCTCTCCCTGTCCTGTATATACATACACACAGCAATCTGTGAGGTAGGTGTTCGGGGGAGAAAATCTGGTAAAATGAGCAGCAGAGGAAGGGGCAGAGAAATACACAGGACAGAGCTCCAAGGGGTACATCCGAGTCGATGTGTTTCAGTTCCTCCGTTTACAAAATGGGATCCAGGCCGGTAAAGTTTCCACCCAGGGATGCTGTATTAATTGGCTAATTAATGACTATAACTCACCATTAAAAATTCCAAGAAAGCCATTAATGCTAAGTATTTGCTAGTTTTGTTTTGTTTGTTTGTTTTTTACACAGAAACCTTTTAAAGTAATTAGCAAAACTAATGCTGTGAATTGGAAAGTAAATTTAAACTTGGGAATCTGTTACTGGGATGGCAAAATAAAAATAAAAAAGAGCTGAAGTTATGGTGGTCTAAGCCATTGTAGTGGGAATTTTATGTCGATGTGTGGTGGTTTTGTTGTGTCATTACATCAAGAAAATGGGCTATCTGTGAAGAGGAGGTAGCTTGGGTTATAAAAATAAATATGCATCAAAAATGCATGCATGCAGGTGCGAAGAATAAAGTAGAAAATAAGGCATCTATATACTGGACACTGATGCTCCTAGCCCAAGGCAACTAATCACTTCAGAGCCCCCAGGTCACTAGACCAGAGCTATAGGCTGGATTTTAAGGGAACAAAGCAAATTCATCATAGCTGGCTGTCTATATTTTACAGTGGAGATGAACAGAACTTTAAAAACCAAACCCATCTTCACATCACCAAACATTATATAATTTTGCTTCTATCCCCAAGAGGACCAAACACTCATAGTTTCCCAGAAGGAAATTTGTCAAAGGAGCAGAGGCAATAGTTTGAATCAAATATGAGGTAAAGGAATCCAATCCCAGGGACTCATAAACCCCAAATCCAGAGGCCCGGGAGTCTTGGCCAGTGTTCAGAAGAGATTTCAAGCATTTCACAGGCTGGGCACAGCTTGGAGCCTGGGTTGGCCAAGTTCTGGATGAGGGCTATGAAATCGACATGAAGGGCACAGACAGCCCCTTCCATGGGACTGCGGGAAGAGCCGTCATTACTGCTACAATGCTGGGACTTCACTGCCACTGGGAAATGCAGTGATGGACAGGGTGGGCTGCATTCAGTGCATCTAGGAGCTTACGATCGGGTTAGAGTGACTCATTTATTCATTCATTCACTCATTTAATATATATGCAGTGAGGACTAAATGCAAGGTATACTGCAAGACAGTGTGAGGTCACAAAGCTGAATGTGACACAGAACCACTCCAAGGAGCTTACTGTCAAACTTCACAAATCAACCAAAGCCAGCACGCATGCTAAGTCTCTTCAGTCACGTCCGACTCTGCAGCCCCACGGACTGTAGCCCATCAGGCCCCTCTGTCCATGGGATTCTCCAGGCAAGAATACTGGAGTGGGTTGCCCTGCCCTCCTCCATGGGATCTTCCCAATCCAGGGAATAAACGCTCATCTCTTATGCCTCTTTCACTGGCAGGTGGTTCTTTACCATTAGCGTCATCTGGGAAGCCCATAGCAACCTACAGAAATAAATATATTTGCACTCAGCATAAAGCTCCATACCTGAGGGCAGTTAAAGGAAGCTGACTAGCTGCACACAAGATAGAGAAGGGTGAACACCAGGCTCAAAGCACGCGCTCTGGCAGGTCCGAGTGAGGGGAGAGCACTCGGCCCCAAGGAACGCTGGTGGAGGGCCATGAGAGCTGAGCCTGAGCCGTCTGAAGCAGACCGCTGGCAAGAGGAAACACACGTGGATGGAGAAGAAACAACAGTAATCACAAACATCCATTATTGCTTATTTTGAGAAGAAGCTTATATAACTGTTTCATTTTGTCCTGAGAACAAACCTGTGTGTACAGAATGAAGCAGTATATCGATAGCCACAAAGTGACAGAGCCAGTACCTTCATTCACCCACTACTCATTCAGTGGCTACAAAGCGCCAGAAGCTGTTCTAGGTGCTGGGCATATAGAGCTTTACAAAACTGATACTGTTGTTGCCCTCCCAGTGGGTTGGAATTCTGAAGGAAATGTATAAAGCATTCCCCTCATTAATTTATCTCCTGAATGTCCAGAGGGGAAGATACAGGGGATGTAATGTCCCTTAAGTAAGCAGATTTCTGCCAACATTGACAAAGATAGAGAACCAAACCAATTTGCAAGCATGACACAAGAAAATAAGGGGAAAATAGTTTAAAATGGAGTCACTTAGTAATTTATAAGCACATTTCAAGACTAAATATCAGAAGGCTTAGAAATATTGCAACATCCCCACGAGGCTTCCAGAGAGCTTTTAGAAGTGGTGAGCAATGGAGGAGTCCTTTTTCTAGAACCACAAGAGGCCTTGTAGAGGCAGCATAAATAATTTAACCTATTAAAAAAAAATTTTAAAAAGGAAAGTGAATAGATTTAAAATTCACTAAGGATTAATGTTAATTAGAGCCATACTTTGGCAGCCAAGAACAGAAGATGTAATTTGTTAGGTTCATGGTAGGAAGGTATAACAAGGAACTGGACTTTCCAAGTACAATTTATGGAACAGTGAACAATGCAATGACTTAAGATTGATTGTGAACCAGACTCCATTGCTTCTGAATATTGCTCAAGCAACCAACTGTGTTAGTTAAGAGAGTTCTGGACGCTCCCCAACACACTTACATTGAATATATTTTTGGGAAGCAGAGATCAGGTTTTGACAGTGTTTGCTGCTGCTGCTGCTAAGTTGCCTCAGTTGTGTCTAACTCTGTGTGACCCCATAGACGGCAGCCCACCAGGCTCCCCCATCCCTGGGATTCTCCAGGCAAGAACACTGGAGTGGGTTGCCATTTCCTTCAATGCATGAAAGTGAAAAGTGAAAGGGAAGTCGCTCAGTCGTGTCCGACTCTTAGCGACCCCATGGACGGCAGCCTACCAGGCTCCTCTGCCCATGGGATTTTCCAGGCAAGAGTACTGGAGTGGGGTGCCATCACTAGTGTTTATTGGATACTAATACACACAAAGCATCTTATTGGTCGGAAGGTGGGCTGCAGAGACGATTCAGGTCTCCCTCTTCCAAGGAGCTTATCTATCAGCTTAGAGTGGGGTTCAGGAAGTCTGGTATACCTCAATTTGTAACACCACAGGAGATGAGGGGCGCTGGGATGGGAGAAAGAGCCACTGGGACACAGAAGTGGTTTCAGTAAATTCTGGCTTAGGGGATATAATAGGATTCATAGAGGAGGAACATTTTAGTTGGTTATTGAAAGATGCACACACATACATTCTTTATGATACATAGAGAAGGGGATGTGTAGCAGACTGTGAGCCGAAATGTGAAGGAAATGAGGCAGAAGCCAGAGTCAGACGTGGTGATACTTCAGGGAGCATCTTCCAACTTGCATATTTCAATGGCAGATGCAAAATCGTCACAGGAGTATACACATATACAAAAGGAGGACTATCGTTGCCCAGCAGACTGCCTCCAGACTCTTTTGTCCCTCTGTTTCTGAGGAGCAGTTAAAGCGAAGGGAAACATTCACGCGATGAAGGCAGCCTTCTGGGTAACTGGGAGAGACAGGAGAAGCGTGGCATTCACGGCTCTTTATCCTGGGTAAGCTAGTGGTATTCTGATTTTAATCAAAGCCTCCTTTGCACCTCTGAGGAACACAGGGTCCATTTTATTAGAAAATGTGGGCCAGAGTTTTACATAAGCTTGTCTCTTCAAACTTAGTAAATTCTTAAAAGCAAAATCAGTTTGATGGCCTTAAAAATGTATCAGGATTAAATATTTTTAAATTATGTTAATTTCAATATCTGAACTCCTTAACTCGACATGCACACATCTGGATAGGGCTTACAGCTTTGATGAGAACCAAGCCCCTTTCAGGCTGGATTGGAGGGGTTGAAGGCAGGGCCTTGCTGTCAGTGGCAAACAGCGAGAGGTGGTCATTGGATCCCAGCCTTAGGAGCAGAGCTTTGGGGTCAGGCTGTCCAGGCTTCACCAAGGACAAGCTGTGGCATGTTAAGAGGGTTAGTTCAGTTCGGTTCAGTCAGTCAGTCGTGTCCAACTCTTTGTGACCCCATGGACTGCAGCACGCTAGGCTTCCCTGTCTTTCATCATCTCCTAGAGCTTGCTCAAACTCATGTCCATCAAGTCGGTGATGCCATCCAACCATCTCATCCTCTGTTGTCCCTTCTCCTCCCATCTTCAATCTTTCCCAGCAGCAGAGTTTTTTCTAATGAGTTGGCTCTTTGCATCAGGTGGCCAAAGTATTGGAGTTTCAGCATCAGTGCTTCCAATAAGTATTCAGGACTGATTTCCTTTAGGATTGACTGGTTTGATCTCCTTGAAGTCCAAGTGACTCTCAAGAGTCTTCTCCAATACCACAGTTCAAAAGCATCAATTCTTTAGCCTTCAGCTTTCTTTATAGTCTAACTCTCACATCCACACATGATTACTGGAAAAACTATAGCTTCGACTAGATGGATCTGTGTTGGCAAAGTAATGTCTCTGCTTTTTAATATGCTGTCTAGGTTGGTCATAACTTTTCTTCCAGGGAGCAAGTGTCTTTTAATTTCATGGCTGCAGTCACCATCTGCAGTGATTTTGGAGCCCAAGAAAATAAAGTCTGTCACTGTTTTCAGAGGGTTAGAAACACTGCATTTTAATGCTTATGTAAAAGGCATCACAACAGCATCTCCCTCCTAAGATTGCTGGTGTGACTACAGTGCGGCTATGTGTTAGATAGTATCGGGGCATGCATGAGTAAGTCCCTTACATTCAAAGTGCTTATAGTCCAGACAGGAAGACAGAGAATTAAAATGAATATACTATGCAAATTATCAAGTCTATTTCCATTTCTTTAAGCCAAAGCATCACTTAGATGTTATCATTGAAAATCTTAGAAATTTTAGAGTTGGCTGAGACTCGACAAGCACAGCTTTGACATTGCCTAAGGGAGACAAAGGCTGACCTGTTACACGCTCATTCCCCTGCACAGTCCAGAGGAGGTAAGACTGGGAGGGAAACCGGGAAACCTGGAGTGTGCAGCGGAGCAGCCGCTCCCTGGCAGGGGCCTCTGCTCTCATCGCTGGCTCTGTTCCCAGAAACTGAGTGTGCACCTCCTGACTCTGATTAACCAAGGAAGAACTCTATGGAAAGGGGCCACACCACTGTATTCTGAGAATTAAAACTTAGATTTAATTCATATTAAAAGACTCAGATCCCTCCTACCATGACTCTACTGTTATCACTGTTGAGTTGCTAAGTTCAGTCTGACTCTTCTACAACCTCATGGACTATAGCACACCAGGATCCTCTTCCACGGGATTTCCCTGGGAAGAATACTGGAGTGAGTTGCCATTTCCTTCTCCAGGGGAACTCCCCCACCCAGGGATCAAACCTGTGTCTCTTGCACTGTCAGGGGGTTCTTTGCCACTGAGCCACTGAGGGACGGCCAGCTGAGACAATCAGTTCAGTTCAGTTCATTCGCTCAGTCGTGTCCCACTCTTTGCGACCCCATGAATCGCAGCAAGCCAGGCCTCCCTGTCCATCACCAACTCCTGGAGTTCACTCAGACTCATGTCCATCAAGTCGGTGATGCCATCCAGCCATCTCATCCTCTGTCCTCCCCTTCTCCTCCTGCCCCCAATCCTTCCCAGCATCAGAGTCTTTTCCAATGAGTCAACTCTTCACATCAGTTGGTCAGAATATTGGAGTTTCAGCTTTAGCATAAGTCCTTCCAATGAATACCCAAGACTGATCTCCTTTAGGATGGACTGGTTGGATCTCCTTGCAGTCCAAGAGACTGTCAAGACTCTTCTCCAATGCTGCAGTTCAAAAGCATCAAAACTGAGACTAAAGACTAAAGCAATACACAATCTTAGACTGGATTAGAAGTTCCAGCAGATCTTCTTTATTGCATACTGGCTTACACAGCAGGAAAGCCTGTTTCACATTTTACCTGTCTCTGAAGCTGGGTATGTTGACCAAGCCCAGGAGTCCTCTAGGGAGGACTCTTCTTGCAGCACCAAGACTGCTGCCCTGACATTCCTTAGCCCAGCTGGCTTCACAGTTCTATGTTCCGTGCACATATCTGTCTCCCTCCACTGAACAGTAAGCTGCTGAGTGAGGTCTACAACTGCTCAGGTATTCTCCCTACAGTGTGTGTCTCTTTTGAGAACAGCAGCTATTTAATAGGGCTTCCCAGATGGCGCTAGAGGTAAAGAACTTGCTTGCCAGTGCAGGAGACATGAGACGCAGGTTTGACCCCAGAGTTGGGAAGATCCCCTGGAGGAGGGCATGGCAACCCACTTCAGTATTCTTGCCTGGAGACTCCCAGGGACAGAGAAGCCTGGCAGAATACAGTCCATGGGGTCAAACAGGATGATGGAACTACAGGAGATGGTCAGGGCTGCCAGCCCTACTTTGCTTCTCAAGTGAGGCCCCTAAGCCAAAGGAGGCCAGTCTCTTTCCATAACCGAAACCAACATTATGAGTTGGGTTGTTTATACTAAAGTTCACCAGTGTGCCTGTGTGCGTGTTAAGTTGCTTCAGTTGTGTCTGACTATTTGTAACCCCATGGACTGCAGCACGTGAGGCCTCCCTGTCCTTCACCAACTCCTGGAGCTTGCTCAAACTCATGTCCATTGAGTCGGTGATGCCATCCAACCATCTCATCCTCTGTAGTCCCCTTCTCCTCTTGCCTTTGGTGGGAGAATTAACACCATGGAAATCACCAAGCACTATAAATCAGGTCTTTGGGTATGTGTGTGTGTTTGAATGTGTGACAGCTAATTCTTACCAGCAGCACGTCCGCCATCTAGGGCTGTCTGATTTCAAAGTCTCTGTGATAATAGACCACTGCTGCTGCTGCTGCTGCTGCTAAGTCACTTCAGTCGTGTCCAACTCTGTGCGACCCCATAGACGGCAGCCCACCAGGCTCCCCCGTCCCTGGGATTTACCCCTATGTAATCAGTAAGCAATAATACATGGACCTGCCCATGCCTGCATGTTGGCATGACAAGGGCTGGGGGCAATGCTGAATGCAAACAGAAGGCCAAAAGTATGCGGGGAGACTAGTAAAGGAACATGGAGTATTAAAATCTGCCAGGAAGTCCTCCCCAACAGTAGATGGACACTGTAGCTGGAAGACCCAAGCCACTAGAAAGCTATGTTCTTGTAGAGCAGGAGGAATAGTTCATAAGTCTCTGCCACAGGCTGGAACAAATCTCTCTTGAGACCACTGAGTGCTCCTTGTCTGATTCCTAGCTGGCTTCCGACACCTGGAGAGCAGAGCTGACACCGGCACTCTGTTGCTGAAGGTTATATGCTCAGTGGTGATGAGAAAATGACTCTCTGGTATCTTGGTGGACCTGCTCACTCCTCACACTTGACCCTCCTGGGGGTCTGACGAAAGCGCTCATCTCCACACAAAGGCAAGCACTCAGCAGTCTCCTCGAAAGGACCTGACTTCCTCTTCACTCATCTGCTCTAGAAAAAAAATGAGAAGGGAGAATGCAAAAGGCAAGAGAAAAGGTCATATACACAATAGTGCAAAGTGGGTGTTCAATCAGTGCTTGATGAACAAAGAAGAAAAGGTAATGAGAAAAGAAACTATTGTTTTAATTTGATCTGTAACTATCTCATATCTAGATCTCTGATATGAAAACTTATCTAAGACAGACTGACTTGCCTTCATGGGAATACAAGGTCCATTTTCCTTCATTTGGTATCATTTGCACCACATGGCAAATCTATGAACCCCTCTGAGATCAGAGTCTGAACAACATGACACTCAGCTGAGATGTTGATGCCTGCTCTGTAGCTTTGGAGGGATTTTTCCAAAATATGTGGGATGGATGTCCAGGCTTGATACTTTTTGGCAACATGATGAGGAGATAGGCTCTCAACAACAGGTACGAGAAAGGGGAGCAGAGAAAGCAAACAGCCAATTCTAGAAGAGTTCTTGAGCTCTGCATGCAACTCAGGTGTAGCCTCTGCCTCTGTCAGGTTAGTCTTCCCAAGGATGGCTGGGAGGCATTTGCAGATAAAGCACGAGCAATTTCTTTAAATCATAAACCCGCAGACAAGCATCAGAGGCTGATTTTTATGGCACTCTCTAGAGTCTTGCTTGCTATAAAACACCATCCTGAGGTATCAGTAGCTGTGGATTTCCATTTTGAGGATCATAACTCTCTACAAGTTAACGGAAATCAATAGACCCAGTGATCCTATATTCTTCATAATTAGTGAGAAATGCCGGTCTTCATCACAATCCAGGGTGTGACCTGTTTCATCACATGCCTAGACACTGTTCCACACACTAGTTGTGAAAGACAAATATCACCTTTTATGCCTTGCTGGGCAGGCACATGAAGCTGAGTTAGAAAGATGAATAGATGGAAAGGGACTCAGAACGGGACTAAAGAGAGCAAGGATGGGAGACAGAAGGAAAGGGGTCAGCCAGGGATGTTTGCAGCAATCCTGGGTGATCTCTGTGGTCTTATGATATCTTTTAACTGTGGAGTCGCCACAGGCTGCTCTTAAACGTGCATCTCCATGCCTGCTATTGGTCCATGGTCAAAAGTATGTCTCCAGTTGATCGTAGGACCCTGGTTCTGGAAGACAGTTTTGAGGACAGCCTGCATGTTGGGGTAGGTCTCCCAGGAAGATAATTGAATAATGAATACTCACTGGAAGGACTGATGCTGAAACTCCAATACTTTGGTCACTTAATGTGAAGTCAACTCACTGGAAAAAACCTTGATGCTGGTTTTTTCCTTGCTGAAGGCAAAAGGAGAAGAGGACAGCAGAGATGAGATGGTTGGATGGCATCACTGATTTAATGGACATGAACTTGGGCAAGCTCCAGGAGATGGTGAGAGACAGGGAGGCCTGTTGTGCTGCCGTCTGTGGGGTCACAGAGTTGGACTCGACTGAGCAACGAACGACAACAATTCCCAGGAAACAGACTGAGATGAAGATCTGTGTGTGGACAGTTTACTGGAGGGCTTTTTGGGATCAACAGTCACAGGGCTGTAACAGGAATAGATCAGGCAGATGGAGGAACAGACGTGCAGCAAAGGCCTCAGCAGATCCAGAGACAGCTTTGGAGGCAGGATGACCCTGCAGAGCTGTTTGACCTTGAGGGAAGTGGGTCTTGGCATATCCCTGGAGGCAAACTGTTTGGGGGAGATCCAGGTGGCTCTCTTCAGCTAAGACCATTCCCAGAGATGGAATCAGCTGAGGGCCATCAGCCACCAGCACTCCCAGCAGCAGAAGGGATGGGGTTCTGGCACTGAGAGACCTGCAGAACAACCACAGCATCCACTAGAGTGAAGGGCAATCAAGGAGGCCAAGCACACACAGCACCGTCAAAGTGTCTGGGATGGTTTTCAGTGGCGTCAATGACTGTAGTCACCCTTTAAGTCTTTGTCTCATATCCCTTCTTTGCAGAAAGTCTCATTTCTCCCAACAAAAATAGGACAATGTGATTCATCTGCTATCTGCTCTACAACCCAGAAAGAACGTTCCTATTTTCCTACCCCACTCACCCCTTCATTCATCAGAACAGACGTGGTAGACCAAGCCACCAGAATGAAGACAAACATGCCTTCTCAGCCTCCAGTAACCCAGGGGTCTTGACCACTTTCATTTTCCTGGGACACTGAAGGTAAAGGTGAAGGTGAAGTCACTCAGTCGTGTCTGACTCTTTGCGACCCTGTGGACTGTAACTTACTAGGCTTCTCCGTCCATGGGATTCTCCAGGCAAGAATACTGGAGTGGATTGCCATTTCCGTCTCCATCCTGGGACATTACCAGGTGTATTTTTATTGAAATCTCCATTCCGGCTATTCTAACCTTAGGAGAAGGGGATTTTTTATATCCAGGTGTACCAGTGAAATGGGTCTAAGTAGACTCTTTATGAAGGGCTTCCCTGGTGACTCAGGAGGTAAAGAATCTGCCTGCAATGCAGGAGACTGGATTCAATCCCAGGATTGGGACGATCCCCTGGAGAAGAGAATGACTACCTATTCTAGTATTCTTGCCTGGAGAATTCCACAGACAGGGCGACTGTACAGCATGGGAAGTAAGCACATTATCAACTCATTTAGTGATTTCCTGCTCTGTACATTTGACATTTATTAAAAAACTCTGCTCATGCTGGAGCAGTCTATTTGCCCCATCAAACATGAGACAGATGTCTACAATTTCCTGTGTTCCTTGTCTAGAAAGCCAGAAAAATTAAGATCCAGAGATATGATAAAGGTAATACAACTTATTTGATAGGCTGCTAGTTGGTGATAAACCAAACTGCTGTCTCCAACTCTACTCTGCCCTTGGCTGAAACTACAAAATGTTATCGTATTGGTCCTGATACCTCCCAGATCTCCCAGCAGAGGCTGCTGCTCAGCTCAGGGGAATGAAAAATGTGATAAGAATCTGAGTTACTCTGTGAATGAGGAAATAATTTCGAAGAAAACTCCATGTGAAAATTCAACTCCTTGATAAATGTACACACTGTATCAGTTTGAAATGCTTTGTCATGTTGATGTCAGACTTCTCCAATTTTCCAGCTGAGATCGGCCTCTTTAGCATCCAAGGACTCAGTCGGGTGATCACAACTCACCTTGTTCATCTTATTTCTAGCAATTATCTCATCTGAAGCCCATTCTTCAAGTTTACTGTTTTTCTTAGCATCTTCCTGTACCTGGATCCTAAACAAAATGATGTATTCTCTTTAAATAAGGATCTGTGTTATTTATTATGATTTCTATAACTTTTTCTAACTTTAACAATTTACCTAGACACTAAGCTCTTGTTTGCTTAATTTATTTTGTGGACACAGAGGTAGATTAAAGCAAGAACTAGTCATACAATGAACTAGTAAAACAGAAAGAGAATTGAAACACGAGGATCAATGATACAAGATAGTGCAAAAATGCCAGGGGAGGCTGAACACAACTGCCAGGGTTTCACTTTTGGTTCTGAGTCTCCAGAAGCCAGTAAAACAAAGCAAACAGGAATTGTCCTAGTTCTCATCAGAAAGAAGAAAGCAGAACAGGTCTAATAAAGCTTCTTTTTAGCACAATTCTGAGAGAAATTCTCAACAAGGGATTCTGTAAGGAGAGGTAGCAGTCACTATTTCACAGAAAATGATTCAAAAATATATATACATTGCGTCCAATGGTGTCTTTCCAAAAATAGTGTTGGTTATGTCCTGTTATCTCTAATTCACTGTAAAGTGAAAGTGAAAGTGAAGTTGCTCAGTCATGTCTGACTCTTTGCGACCTCGTGGCCTGTAGCCCACTAGGCTCCTCCATCCATGGAATTCTCCAGGCAAGAATATTGACTGGACTAAGTTGCCATTTTCTTCTCCAGTGGATCTTCCCAACCCAGGGATTAAACCCAGGTCTCCCACATTGCAGACAGATGCTTTAACCTCTGAGCCACCAGGGAAGCCCACAGTTCAATGTTAACAGCTTCTAAATAAAGAAATGCTATTACTGTTGATGATCCTGGTTCTACACCCATGTTTTAGCAAAAGTTCTTTCTTTGGGCATACCTTCTTTCACCATTTTCAGCTTTTGGAAACTTCTCCTTTCATTCAGGCTCACGTTAGAACTCACTCATGGGCTATGCACCTGTGGTCAGTCTATGACAAAGGAGGCAAGACTACACAATGTTGGAAAGAGGGTCTCTTGAACAAATGGTGCTGGGAAAATTGGACAGCTACATGTGAGAAAATGAAATCAGATCATTCTCAACACTATACACAAAACTCAACTCAAAATGGATTGAGGGCCTAAATGTGAGACTGGACAGTACAAAACTCCTAGAGGAAAACAAAGGCAGAACACTCTGATATAAACCACAGCAATATCTTCTTTGATTTGTCTCCCAGAAAAATGGAAGTTAAAAAAAAAAGGGACCTACTTAAACTCAAAAGCTTTTGCACAGTAAAGAAAATAATAAACAGAATGAAATGACAACCCACAGATTGGGGGACAATATTTGCAAATGATGTGATGGACAAGGGATTAGTCTCCAGAATTTACAAACAGCTCATGACACTTTACAATGTCGAAATAAATAACTGAATCAACAAATGGGCAGAAGACCTAAATAGACATTTCCCAAAGAAGACATACAGATGGCCACGAAGCACATGAAAAGATGTTCAACACTGCCAATTAGTCAGTTCAGTTCAGTTGCTCAGTTGTGTCCAACTCTTTGTGACCCCATGAACCGCAGCATGCCAGGCCTCCCTGTCCATCACCAGCTCCCGGAGTCTACCCAAACTCATCTCCATTGAGTCAGTGATGCCATACAACCATCTCATCCTCTGTCATCCCCTTCTCCTCCTGCCCTCAATCTTTCCCAGCATCAGGGTCTTTTCAAATGAGTCAGCTCTTTACATCAGGTGGCCAAAGTACTGGAGTTTCAGCTTGAGCATCAGTCTTTCCAATGAACACTCAGGACTGATCTCCCTTAGGATGGACTGGTTGGATCTCCTTGTGGTCCACGGGACTCTCAAGAGTCTTCTCCAACATCACAGTTCAAAAATATCAATTCTTAAGTGGTCAGCTTTCTTTATAGTCCAACTCTCACATCCATACATGACTACTGGAAAAACCACAGCCTTGACTAGATGGACCTTTGATGACAAAGTAATGTCTCTGCTAATTATTAGAGAAATGCAAATCAAAACTACAATGAGATTCACTTCACACCAGCTAGAATGGTTATCATTGAAAAATCCACAAACAGTAAATGCTAGAGAGGGTGTGGAGAGAAGGAAACCCTCCTGTCCTGTTGATAGGAATGTAAATTGGCTCATCCACTACGGAGAACAGTGGAGGTTCCTTAAAACCTCAAAACAGAGCTACTACGTGACACTGCAGTCCCACTCCTGGACATCTATCCAGAGAAAAGCATGATCTGGAAAGATGCGTGCACCCCAGTGTTCACTGCAGCACTGTTTACAGCCAAGACATGGATGCCCCCTGAATGTCCATCCGTAAAGGAGTGGGTAAAAAAGATGTAGCACATATACACAACAGAGTAGTACTCAGCCATTAAAAATAATGAAGTAATGCCATTGCGGCAACAAGGATGGACTTAGAGAGCGTCCTACTGAGTAAAGTAAGTCAAAGAGAGAAGGAGAATATCGTCTGGCATCCCTCATGCATGGACTCTAAACAGAAATGACGCAAATGAACTTACTTACACAGCAGCGAGAGACTCACAGACGTGGACAAGGAATCTACGGTTGCCAGACTGGGGTAAGGGACAGTGAGGGAGCTTAGGATGCTATATTAAGATGGATAACCCACGAGGTCCTACTCTATAGCACATTAAACTCTGCTCAATGTCATGTGGCAGTCTGGATGGGAGGGGAATTCGGGAGAGAATGGATGCATGTATATGCACGGCCAAGCCCCTTCACTGTTCACCTGAAACTATCACAACAGTGTCAACTGGTTCTACCTGAATACAAAATAAAAAGTTAAAAAAACAAAAACAAAAACTCACCCAGGGCTCCATGAAGTCTAATCTCAAACTGCAGATTTCCTACTCTGTATTCATGTGATATTCACATATATAGCACATACCACACTCTCACCTAAATATGTCTTTGAGGGTGTTCAGTAACTATGCTTTCAAATTGCATGGTGTGATAGATTCAAGATGGCTGCAGTTATTTTTGCTACTGAACCTCGCACTGAATCTGGGCTGACTTCAGGGACTCCCTTAAATATTTACATATTGTGAAAGGGCTGTTATGGCCATTCCAAGCCAATCCTCTCAGACGATCGGCACCTTTTGTTTCGCTCTTAAAACCTAGTGTTACACTCTGTGGGAAGCCCAAGCCACATGGAAAGTCCATGTAGATGCTAGGATCAATAGTCCCAGTTGGGTCAAGCTTCTGTCCATCCTGCAGAAGGAAATGGCAACCCACCTCAGTGTTCTTGCCTTGAGAATCTCATGGAGAGAGGAGCCTGGAGGGCTACCGTCCACAGGATCACAAAGAATCAGACACAACTGAACAACTAACACTTTCACTTCACAATTTTCCATCCATCCCTTCAAGGACTAGATATGATAAAGCTCTCTTGGACCTTCTAGACCAGTTCATCTGCCAGCTAAGTACCACCAACTGAGCTCCATCAACACCATGCAGAAAAAAAAACTCCCAGTGGAGTCATGCACAAATCCTAAGCTAACCAAATCTTAATATCTGGCTCAGATGGTAAAGCGTCTGCCTGCAGTGTGGGAGAGCTGGGTTCAGTTCCTGGGTTGGGAAGATCCCCTGGAGAAGGAAATGGCAACCCACTCCAGTACTCTTGCCTGGAAAATTCCACGGGCTGAGGAGCCTGGTAGGCTACAGTCCATGGGGTCACAAAGAGTCTAACACGACTGAGTGACTTCACTTCACTTCACAATGAAATATTAGTTGTTTCAAGCTGTTTAACTTTGTGTGTTTGTTAATTGCTGTTGTGGGTAGCTATTCCCTTCTCCAGGGGAATCTTCCTGACCCAGGGATGAAACCTGTATCTCCTGAGTCTCCTATATTGCAGGCAGATTCTTTATCATCTGAGCCACCAGGAAACTTAGGGGGTGGTTTATTATGTAACATGTGATAGCAAGACATAAATATCCTGAAGCTGAAATCATGCATTCTACTTCATTTTTTAATTCACTTCAACAAATAGCTATGGCATATCTACCATGTACCAGGTACTATTATAAAAGGTAAGAGATACAACAAAATAAATAGGACAAAATCTCTGCCCTTTTTAAGCTGACATTGCAGTAAGGGAGACATTCAGTGAACATGAAAACAGATCATGTTAATTTGTCATCTCCAAATTGCCAGGTATAGAGCTAACTGTAGAAAGTGACAAAGAGACACTGCTCATCTGTGCCCTACAACACAGCTCAACCTGTCACGCTCCATTGTACCTAAAGCAAAACCCCCCAAACCTAACTGAATCCAAGTATTTGGAAGATGAAATTATTAACAAGACGAGTCAGATAAAGCAGAGAAGTTTATAAACAACACATTTCTGGAACAATAGGTATAATGAATGGATGTTTACCTATTTCTCAAAAGCAGTGTCTCTTTTGCCTGTGGAACCCTAAAACTTTTATTAGGAGCATGGGGGCAAACTCCCAGGTCTTCAGAAATGTAGGTTTCCCTAACCGGGATAGAATGTATCACTCCATGAAATGTCAACATCAAAACAATATAAAAAAAAAAAATTACAGACAGTGTTAGTGTTGTAAGCTGATAAGGACCAGATGGTCTTTTGTATTTATGGTTTTCCTTGTGCATACAAATGCTTTGGGGATCTAATTAGCCTTCTACAAAACTCAAACTGGGTAATTACTATCATTATCCCCTTTTCAAATAAATCTGAAGTCTAAACTGCAATTACGTTTTTTATCTTACATTTTGTATTCACATATTTTAAGAATTGTTCTTTGCCATCTACTCAGTTCATCTTAACATGAACTGAAGTATATAAAGTACAGGAGGATGATTTTTTAAAAAAAGAAAACATTTTAAAAAATTGCATCACTCTGTTAGAGGAAAGTGCTGACAATGACTGAAGCACTTTCTCGACCAGAGTCCTGTTTCTGTCACATTTTCATTCCAATCAAGAAAAAGCCCCTGTTCTCCACGACTTTATATTTCCACTTATGCTTTGCATAGCAGAAGAGAAGAATTTCTACATGGAGACATAACCAGTCACGCATGTTAGAGAAAGGATTCTCTGTGAGATGCAATGTGGCAGCATTCAATTAACTTGTGACTCTGCCCCCAAAGAGTTATACCTGGGCTGGCAAGGAGCTATGGAAAAGGAACAGCGCATATAACAAGGCTGGCAAGTCATCTTTATCGGATCTTTGGCCTCGGGGCAGTCAAGTCACATGGTAACGACATCTCTGGGCTGCAAGTCGAGGGAGATGTGATCATGCGCACCAGTGAACTCATAACAGAGAATGCACCCAAATCTATCTCCAGTGAGAAGTACATGGAGGGATGGGGAGGGGCATTGTCGAGAAGCAACCGCTTCAATTCAGGCACAAGGCCAACGATTTGAGGTGATGGGGGGGCACGTGTGTCTTCCTTGACAGGGCAAAGCATGGACAGTGCCAAGTGACGAGGAACACCGCCTCTCCCGCCACAGCTCCCCGGGCAAAGGGTCAAGAATACTCAGAATGTCTGGCTGACATCTCAGAATTCAGTATCATGATGACTGCTCTGGAGGCAACATCCAAAAATAGCTGACAGAGGGAAAAAGCCAGACAATAAGCAGAATTGAGGAGGATGCCTGGCCCTGGGGAGGCACTTCCACTACAGGGGGATGCTGAGTGTCGATGCAGGTTTCAGAGGTGCCCCTGGTCTGCCCAACAGAGGAGGGCTGCAGGCCTGCCACCCGAGTCCTGCCCCCTGAGCCTGCCCTGGGCTGCCCTGGCAGGCAGCAGCACAGCCCTCGACAAGGATGCCTGCAAGTTCAGACATTATAGTCCCTGATAGGGTGGCAGTAACCCCCTGTTGTTGCTGCTAAGTCACTTCAGTTCAGTTCAGTTCAGTTCAGTTGCTCAGTCGTGTCCGACTCTTTGTGACCCCATGAATCGCAGCACACCAGGCCTCCCTGTCCATCACCAACTCCCAGACTTCACTCAGACTCGCATCCATCAAGCCTGTGATGCCATCCAGCCATCTCATCTTCTGTCGTCCCCTTCTCCTCCTGCCCCAATCCCTCATTAGTGTCCAATTCTTAGCAACCCCATGGACTGTAGCCAGCCAGGTTCCTCTGTCTATGGGATTCTCCAGGCAAGAACACTAGAGTGGGTTGCCATGCCCTCCCCCAGGAGATTTTCCCAACCCTGGCATCAAACCTTTGTCTCTTATGTCCCCTGTACAGGCAGGCCAGCTCTTTACTACTAGCAGCACCTGGGGAGCCTAATCTCACAGCTCACTGAAAACAGTCTTGAAGGCCTGTGTCCACTCTTCCATGGAAGCAACAAAAATTTACATTTTTGTAAATAGGCATCTTCTTAGGGCTGTGCACAGTGTGAGATGGTTTATGTGAGTCCAGGTGTCAATGAAGACACTGGCCTTGCAAATCCTGTCATCAGTGTCCCATCTTAAAAGGAGTTAGAGCTGCAGCCCAGCACCATGGCAGAGTCGAAGTGTGTGGAGCAGAGCTGATGGCCTGGCGGGCAGGTGGACAAGCAGTGCTGAAGTCTTTGGGTTGCAGAACTTGTCATGCAAGGAGCTGCCTGTCTGTCACTGAGTTCAAACACCTCCCTGTGATCACATCTTAACATCAGTACAGCTATTTTTACAGTGTCTCTTGACTAATATCATCCTTGTCAGAAGCAAGACAGGTGCTGAGGTTCTAATTTTACAGACATACAGATGGATCAGAGGCACGAAAGGACTTGCCAAAAACTGGACAGCAAGAAGTCTAAGCAGGACTTACGCTCAGGTTGTCTCAAGATAAACAGATACTGCTCTGTCTAAAAGGGGTTTTCCTGAAGCCTCTGAACGAAAATCTTGGTGCCAAGGCTGCTCAGCATCTTAAGTATTCCTCTTGCTTCTGAGGTTGCACATCCAGAAGCCCAGGGAGCTTGAATCAGGGCAGGACCAGGCACCTGTCTTAATTAGCTTGTAACCTGATATGGCAGAACAAGCAAGAACTTTCTGTGAGCAGGCGTAAGTTAAATCTCATCCTGGCCTGGATGAGCTTCATGAAGTAACTTTACCTCTTTTGGAGTCTGGTCCTTACATGTAATCATACCTGTTGCAATTAATAGTAAATCAAAAGCATCCTGGGGCTGACATCACGTATAAGACTTCATTTACTCACTCAAAGCATCTGAAGTTCACAGTGAGCAGGTGATAAGATGCCTGGGTTAATGCACAGAGAAAGGACTAGCTGTGTTCCTCTTTCTATCATCCCTTGTGGATTTTGTCTACTCTGTAAAAGAGTTGTTGTTATTTACCACTAAGTTGTATCTGACTCTTTGCAATCCCATGGACTCTAACCCACCAGGTTCCTCTGTCCATGGGATTTCTCAAGCAAGAATACTGGAAGGGGTTGCCATTTCCTTCTCCAGGGGATCTTCCTGACCCAGGGATCGCGCCCATGTTTCTTGCATTGGCAAGCAGATTCTTTACCATCTGAGCCACGAGGGAAGCCCTATCTGGGTATATCCTAAATCTAATAAAAGGGTCCTTAAGAGAAAAGCAGAGAGAGATTTGAAACACAGAGGGGAAGTCCATGTGAAGACAGAGGAGGTAATGGAGTTATGCAGCCTCAAGCCAAGGGATTCCTGGAGCCACAGAAGCTAGGGGAAGCAAGAACAAATTCTTTCCTAGAGTCTATTTTTGACTTCTGGTTTCTATAATGGTGAGCAAATAGATTTTTTGATATTTTAAGTCATCAAGTTTGTGATAATTTGTTACAGCAAGTCTAGAAAACTAAAATAATATGTTTATAATGTGCTTATAAGTGATCTATATATCTACACACCTATATCTCCAGTGTGTGTTTGTGCATTATACAATGAATATGTTGATCACACATTTAGATCACATAGGATCTAAATTCCTTCATCATCTCAGGTTGAATGATGGAACAAAAAGCAAGAGAGATTG
This sequence comes from Madoqua kirkii, assembly GCA_006408675.1. Taxonomy (NCBI): domain Eukaryota; kingdom Metazoa; phylum Chordata; class Mammalia; order Artiodactyla; family Bovidae; genus Madoqua; species Madoqua kirkii. The sequence goes on from SJYC01094772.1 coordinate 110,830, forward strand.
TCACCCCTTGACCAATAGCATTCAACAACAGTGGCTTATGTGGAGCACATAAAAAATGATACTGGGACTCTTAAAATGGAATTTATAGAAAGAAAACCATACAGGGTTATCTCTTACTCAGAAAGAATCATTAAATACTAAATAAGCTTAGGGAACCTGAAAGAATGATAAATGCATTAATAATATATATGCAAATACAAAGGTTGAGTATGCTCAACATTCAAAGAATTATATAGCATGAAACTTAGAGTAACAGTCCACATAAAGTATTTTGTCCTTATTTTTATGTGTGTGCATTTAGAGTAAAACGTCCTGGTATGTTTATAACCTGTTCTATAAATGATAAGGGCTTTGCTGGTGGCTCAGCTGGTAAAGAATCTGCCTGCAATTCAGGATAAAGAAAGTGAGAGAGAAGTCGCTCAGTCATGTCCGATTCTTTGCGACCCCATGTACTTTGGCTTACCGGGCTCCTCCGTCCAAGGAATTTTCCAGACAGGAGTACTGGAATGGGTTGCCATATCCTTCTCCAGGGGTCTTCCTGACCCAGGGATCAAACCCAGATCTCCCACATTGTAGGCAGACGCGTTACCATCTGAGACACCAGGGAAATACTCCTGCAATTCAGGAGACCCAGGTTCAATCCCTGGGTGAGGAAGATCCCCAAAGAAGGAAGTAGCTTCAGTATTCTTGTTTGGGAAATCTCATGGACAGCAGAGGCTAGTGAGGTCTATGGGGTCTCAAAGAGTGGGACACAACTTACAGACTAAACCAGCACCATAAATAATAAAACAGTAGTTATGATGGTTCTAATTAATGATTACGGACCATTTACTTTGATTTAGGCACCAGGCCAAACTATTTACATGCATTATCTAGTTTAATGAATCCATATCGAAGTCCAGTGAGGAATGCATCATTACGTGTGTTTTTCAGGTAAAGAAGCGAATGTCATGTTCATTGAGAGAAGTGATTCTATAATGGTGAGCAAATAGATTTTTTGATATTTTAAGTCATCAAGTTTGTGATAATTTGTTACAGCAAGTCTAGAAAACTAAAATAATATGTTTATAATGTGCTTATAAGTGATCTATATATCTACACACCTATATCTCCAGTGTGTGTTTGTGCATTATACAATGAATATGTTGATCACACATTTAGATCACATAGGATCTAAATTCCTTCATCATCTCAGGTTGAATGATGGAACAAAAAGCAAGAGAGATTGTCACCCCTTGACCAATAGCATTCAACAACAGTGGCTTATGTGGAGCACATAAAAAATGATACTGGGACTCTTAAAATGGAATTTAATAGAAAGAAAACCATACAGGGTTATCTCTTACTCAGAAAGAATCATTAAATACTAAATAAGCTTAGGGAACCTGAAAGAATGATAAATGCATTAATAATATATATGCAAATACAAAGGTTGAGTATGCTCAACATTCAAAGAATTATATAGCATGAAACTTAGAGTAACAGTCCACATAAAGTATTTTGTCCTTATTTTTATGTGTGTGCATTTAGAGTAAAACGTCCTGGTATGTTTATAACCTGTTCTATAAATGATAAGGGCTTTGCTGGTGGCTCAGCTGGTAAAGAATCTGCCTGCAATTCAGGATAAAGAAAGTGAGAGAGAAGTCGCTCAGTCATGTCCGATTCTTTGCGACCCCATGTACTTTGGCTTACCGGGCTCCTCCGTCCAAGGAATTTTCCAGACAGGAGTACTGGAATGGGTTGCCATATCCTTCTCCAGGGGTCTTCCTGACCCAGGGATCAAACCCAGATCTCCCACATTGTAGGCAGACGCGTTACCATCTGAGACACCAGGGAAATACTCCTGCAATTCAGGAGACCCAGGTTCAATCCCTGGGTGAGGAAGATCCCCAAAGAAGGAAGTAGCTTCAGTATTCTTGTTTGGGAAATCTCATGGACAGCAGAGGCTAGTGAGGTCTATGGGGTCTCAAAGAGTGGGACACAACTTACAGACTAAACCAGCACCATAAATAATAAAACAGTAGTTATGATGGTTCTAATTAATGATTACGGACCATTTACTTTGATTTAGGCACCAGGCCAAACTATTTACATGCATTATCTAGTTTAATGAATCCATATCGAAGTCCAGTGAGGAATGCATCATTACGTGTGTTTTTCAGGTAAAGAAGCGAATGTCATGTTCATTGAGAGAAGTGACTCATCCAAGCTACTGCTGCTGCTGCTAAGTCATTTCAGTCCTGTCCGACTCTGTGCGACCCCATAGACGGCAGCCCATCAAGCTCCCCCGCCCCTGGGATTTTCCAGGCAACAACATGGAGTGGGTTGCCATTTCATTCTCCAGTGCATGAAAGTGAGAAGTGAAAGTGAAATCACTCAGTCTTGTCCGACTCTTAGTGACCCCATGGACTGCAGCCTACTAGGTTCCTCTATCCATGGGATTTTCCAGGTAAGAGTACTGGAGTGGGGTGCCATTGCCTTCTCTGCATCCAAGTTGGTGGTTGCTATAATAAAACAGCACTAACAGGCCTCTGGCCTTCTGTTGCTGGGCTCCAGAGCTCCCAAGCCTTACAAGCACATGGTGGATCTGGGGCACGTGGAACCTAAAACCTGTTGAGAGATCCTCTTGTGTACTTATAATTGGTGACCAGACCCTGACAGAGCCTCTACACTTCCAGCCCCAACTCAGTTCAAGACAGAGAAAAGTAATCAAGCCAACCCCGTGAGACTGAAAGGAAGACTTCCGGGACCCTGGAGGTGTTGCAAAGACAAGGAGAGTTTGGGAGAGTGGAGGAGAACGTGCACCCCGCCCGGGAGGAGGAGCGTGCAAGCTTGAGCTTCTTTCCTTCAGGCGATTACGTGAACTTCCAATCCAGAAAACGTACTTGTAAAGAGGTTGAGAGTGAGTAAAATCCATACAGTTCACAAGATAAAGCGGTTATTCTCAATGGCAACAGGAACTACCTGCAAATAAGCCCCCTAGCTGGTGGGTAAGGGCTGAAAAGCACAGTGCATTCAGAAACCGAGGCCCGGAGGCTTCAAACTTCCGCTCCCACAGGCTGAGCAGGTTCACACAGGTTGGCTGCTTCTGTTGTAGGGGCATGTCTCTGTGCAGGTACTGTCTCTTATACACATCTCAAGAATACTGGAAGGGGTTGCCATTTCCTTCTCCAGGGGATCTTCCTGACCCAGGGATCGCGCCCATGTTTCTTGCATTGGCAAGCAGATTCTTTACCATCTGAGCCACGAGGGAAGCCCTATCTGGGTATATCCTAAATCTAATAAAAGGGTCCTTAAGAGAAAAGCAGAGAGAGATTTGAAACACAGAGGGGAAGTCCATGTGAAGACAGAGGAGGTAATGGAGTTATGCAGCCTCAAGCCAAGGGATTCCTGGAGCCACAGAAGCTAGGGGAAGCAAGAACAAATTCTTTCCTAGAGTCTGGGAGGGGAGAGAGGTGAGGGAGGGAGGTGGGGGAGGGAGAGGGAGACCAGGGAGTGATGCTGAATTTTTCACAACCACATCTCAGTGCTATTTGCTAAGAACCACAGGAGCTGTAATGCTCCCTAAATTGCAGGAACAGGTACCCAGCTTTCTGCATATTCACAGTCCTTAGAGTATAATTGATTAGGCTAGAGGAATCAGGTTTTGTTTATTCCCCAAAGTGAGGAGAATGTGGAGAAACATTGACGACAGTGCCAGGGAATCTTGCCCTCAAGGGGCAGATGCTAAATCTGAAGCCCCAGGACCCTAGGATGGTGCTGTCATGATTATTTCTCCCCCTCATGAGCAGGTGCTGGCTCCTGCATTAGGGAAGGGCTGCAGGGTTGATTTCAGGACAGGAGGGCTTCAGTCTGGAAGGCAGCTTAAGCTAACTCATCTGTGTCTGTACCTCAGGCTATTAGCATCAGTACACTCACCATCGTATAAAAACTAATTAATGCATTAATCTGGGGAAATGTGGGTTCCTAGAGATACTTTGACTGTGCATGGGAATATGTATCCGGACCTTCTCGGTTAGGCAGGGCTAAAGTCAGCCTAGCAGGGGCTCTAAGAGGCAAATGACAAATCAGTGAACAAGTACCCCTGCGCTCTGAAACATGACTAATTGCACCACCAGCCCAAGCACCATCAAGGTCCTCTACTGTATCAGGTTGAACTTTTGAAAGAAGGGAGTAATGAATCTTGGAAACCAGGTCTAGATCCTATAATGAATCTAGTCTCACTTCTTCTTCACATATGTATACAACCCAGAAAAGCAAAAATCACATCAGAATGTCTTCGTGACTTATGAAAACTATTACTGATGCTGACATTTGCTGTGGTGCATGCCAATACGTTTTCAGCCCAATTGCAAAATCCAGTGAGTCCAAATATGTTTCTGGAAGAAACCACATTTTTGAACTCCTGTTCATTTAGACATATCCCACAGTGTCAAACATAGCTTTCTCCATAAAGTACAAATTTATGATGCAATGAGCTTACTCAATTCACTTAAAGGTAAAGGTTAAGAATCAAAGAGTTGTTATCAAGATGGACAATCATGATGGGATACACTTGAGACCTCAGCTAAGGCCGACAGATATGGAAATGAGTCAAGAACACTAAAAAAAAAATTCCTAAACTAGGAATCTGATGCCTTTATTGCACTTGGGTCAATAGATTAATATCATGGTCAACATTATGAAAACACATAGGAGTTCAAGGTTATTTTTGTATCATACAATGCCTAATTTCCACATTATTTAAAAGTAGCTTAAAGTTAATAATGCAAATAGTCATTACCCACTGCAATAAGTACTTCAAAAATTTTTTGGGGTCGTGCCACACAGCATGCAGGATTTTAGTTTCTCTACTAGGGACTGAACCCATGTCCTCTGTACCCTTGCATTGCAAGTGTGGTCTTAATCACTGGATCAACCAGGGAAGATCCTTTTCAAACTTTTAAAAAGGCATTTTAGTAAGATCTGGCTATTGTAAATCAAACTAAATCCATGCAAAGAGATTCATGTTTTCCCATGATCCAGGCCTGCAGACGCACCATGCGTAACAGGGGGCACATGGGCTCCTTGAGCATCAGGTGCCTGCGCCCTGCAGGAGGGGCATGCACTGTGTGAAGGTAAGAAGGTGATATTCACACAACATGCAGGGTGCTGAGGCAGCTTTATTTCCAGTTGCCTCCTATGCCTGATATACTAGCTTATTTATCTTAAAAACAAAAGCCCCATGTAGAATGTAGAATGAAAAAGCATCACTACCCAGAGACATGTCAGAGTCAGAATTATTTCTGCACTACAGAGAATATTCACAAGCCCAAACCCAGCAACAGAAGACAACCCTTCTTCACAGTTACCTTGTTCTTATTTACTTGGGAGATTTTCGTAAACCACATGGAAATGAACACAAAGTACCTACAGCTCTTTTTTCACACAACATGCAGGGTGCTGAGGCAGCTTTATTTCCAGTTGCCTCCTATGCCTGATATACTAGCTTATTTATCTTAAAAACAAAAGCCCCATGTAGAATGTAGAATGAAAAAGCATCACTACCCAGAGACATGTCAGAGTCAGAATTATTTCTGCACTACAGAGAATATTCACAAGCCCAAACCCAGCAACAGAAGACAACCCTTCTTCACAGTTACCTTGTTCTTATTTACTTGGGAGATTTTCGTAAACCACATGGAAATGAACACAAAGTACCTACAGCTCTTTTGGCTCTTAACAATGAATGTTGATGCCTGATCATAAGTTACTTGGCTGCTGCTGCTGCTGCTGCTGAGTTGCGTCAGTCGTGTCCGACTCTGTGCGACCCCACAGACGGCAGCCCACCAGGCTCCTCCGTCCCTGGGATTCTCCAGGCAACAACACTGGAGTGGGTTGCCATTTCCTTCTCCAATGCATGAAAGTGAAAAGTGAAAATGAAGTTGCTCAGTCGTGTCCAACCCTCAGCGACCCCATGGACTGCAGCCTACCAGGCTCTTCTGTCCACTGGACTATGTGATGCCTAATCATAAGTTACTTGGCTACACAGTGAAGATGAACATTGTGTGGCTATTTATCAAGCCTTGCTGTGGAGAATAATGGAGATACCATATAGCATTTCTTAGTCTTTGTAATGATGCATTGCAAAAGTAAGAGAAAGTATTAATAACAGATAACCTACTACTTATTTTCAGCAGATATGTAGCATGTTACACTGTCTTAATTTGGTTATTAAGTGACCATTGTGTTAGCCATTCTCTCTTCTAAGATAACATGAGGAGAACGGATATGCAAGAAGTTCGGCACATTTCCTTAAACCAGTATTTGATGGAACACTGCTTTTCCAGTCATTCATTCTATGCCTTACATGCCCTCCTCAGCAGACTGTCAGCCTCTCCAAGACAGAGACCGCTTGTCCTTTTCATTAAGCCTTCGGAGCTCGCCCCTTTCGCACTTGGGTCCTGACTTGCCCACTAGAACACTGGCTCTGATCTGTGAACGCGGGCACTGCATCTCTGCCCAGTAAACTGCTGTACTTGCACGAGGGATCCTTTGAATGCTGACGGAAACAGGCAAGTTGGAGGGTGGAGCCTGCATTCTGAGAAGAGAAGGTGAACGGCAGAAATAAGAAATGCTGAGTCTATAGTGCCCTGTTAGAAAGGATGGACAGAGTCAGCACTGAAGTCCTGGGAGATACTGGTATTTGGAGCCAAGATGACTTAATTTTACTTAGGATTGGTCATTAGCCGTTTGAAGAATGAACTAACTGAGGCTGACAATGAAAAGGACATAGCTGGACTGTCACCACGGTTCTTTTTGATGGAAAGGGCTTACTGAGCAATCTGCTGTGCACCTTCACCTGAACAAAAGTGAAGATGTCTGAAGCCTGGAGTCCAGTTCGAGCAATTCTTTAGTGACTTCCAAATGGCGATGTCAATAGAAAGTCCAAGAGCTGTTATGAATCTTGCTGACTATATTATTTTTTTTAATAGCACATTGATCTCTCCTTTATTGTTGGATCTTTGTTTTTCAGAAACTAGTGGATACCCAGGGATGCTTTTGAGAGCTGCTAAAACTCACTGCTCAATAGCTTGGAAGCTCTAATTTGTCTAAATTCTACCTAAAGCTCTCAAGCTGTTCTCGTCTCTGCTGCCTTAAGTCCTTTAACAAGCTGCAGTGACTGAAATGGATTATAATACACAAAGAACTCCAACAGGGTAGATGCAGAGAATGGACCTATGTATATAGCAGGGAAATGAGGAGGGACAAACCGAGAGAGTAGCACTGACATGCATAGGCTACTGCGCATAAAACAGATGGCTGGTGGTGGCTGCTGTCGGCTTCCCAGGTGGCGCCAGTGGTAAAGAACCAGCCTGCCAACGCAGGAGGCATAAGAGATGGGGGTTCAGTCCCCGGGTCAGGAAGATTCCCGGAAGGAGGGCACAGCAACCCACTCCAGTGTTCCTGCCTGGAGAAGTCCATGGACAGAGGAGCCTGGCGGACTACAGTCCATAGGGTCATAAACAGTTGTACACCACTGAAGCAACTTAGTACCAGAAGCTGCTGTACTGCACAGGGAGCTCAGCTCAGTGCTCTGTGATGGCCCAGAGCGGTGGGATGGAGCCGGGTTGTGGGGAGACTCAGGGGAGAGGCTTGAAAGGGAGGCGATAAATGTATACATATAGCTGATGTATACTGCTGTAACAGAAACAAACACATCATTGTAAAGTAATTATCCTCTAATTTGAAAAGATGCTTAAAAAACCCATAAAATATAAAAATGAGAAAATGTAAAAAAAAAACTGAAAAAGGGAGAAAATGTAAAAAAAAAAAGGAACTCTGACAGGAATATGAATTATGGATAAGGTAAGTTGGCTTAAAGCTCAACATTCAGAAAACGAAGATCATGGCATCCAGTCCCATCACTTCATGGGAAATAGATGGGAAAAGAGTGGAAACAGTATCAGACTTTACTTTTTAGGCTCCAAAATCACTGCAGATGGTGACTGCTACCATGAAATTAAAAGACACTTGCTCCCTGGAAGAAAAGTTATGACCAACCTAGATAGCATACTCAAAAGCAGAGACATTACTTTGCCGACTAAGGCCTGTCAAGGCTATGGTTTTTCCAGTAGTCATGTATGGATGTGAGAGTTGAACTGTGAAGAAGGCTGAGCACCAAAGAATTGATGCTTTTGAACTGTGGTTTTGGAGAAGACTCTTGAGAGTTCCTTGGACTGCAAGGAGATCCAACCTGTCCATTCTGAAGGAGATCAGCCCTAGGATTTCTTTGGAGGGAATGATGCTAAAGTTGAAACTCCAGTACTTTGGCCATCTCATGCGAAGAGTTGACTCATTGGAAAAGACTCTGATGCTGGGAGGGACTGGGGCAGGAGGAGAAGGGGATGACAGGGCATGAGATGGCTGGATGGCATCACGGACTCAATGGACGTGAGTCTGAGTGAACTCTGGGAGATGGTGATGGACAGGGAGGCCTGGCATGCTGCGATTCATGGGGTTGCAAAGAGTCAGACATGACTGAGTGACTGAACTGAACTAAATGTCAAGTCTCTGATTTACAGAAAGAAGAGTCTAGGGTATCTATCACTTAGCCGCACCTTCTCCTGCTCCGTCATGTATCATGACCAGAGCCGAAGGATGCCTTTGCATCATTTAAGAATAAAGAATGCTGTAGGCACTGCTTATGCCTCTCTCTCAGGCTGTGCTACCGAACACACGATGACCCATGCTTTACGTATGTTTTCCTAAAGAAATTACACCCAGTTCACATTGAAATATTTACTTTGAGCTGTAAGACAGAATACTTCTCTCCTCTGCTTTAATCTTACCTTAACACAAAAGACTGTAAGTATTTAAGTCACTCCAGTTACATCAAAAGAGAATAATCAGTTTCTGTTCAGTGCTAGCTGAGTTAAATAGCAGCTCTGTTTCCAGAAAGATAATAATGTCAAAAAATTAGCGAGAAAACAGCAGGTATTCTGGGGAATTTAACCACTGAACAAATAACTGGAAGGTGCTTCAAAGTCAATTTAAATAATTTAAAAAAAATTACACCCTGACTTGAAGCCTAAGAATTCTTTTTCTCTATGTATAATTAAAGCATAATGCTGAAGACCTCATCAGACAATGATTCCTGATATTTTAATAATAATGTAGAATGTCCTCATGGTATAGCTTATTATTAAATAGATTTGAATATACTACAGACTAAATCAATTCCAGTGGGAACAAAACTAGCTACAGCATCAGGTAAAAGCCTGGTTCAACCAACTCATCTGCATAATGGATTCCTCAGTATCAGTAACAGGAAAATGCTCCGCTGAAAATACAGTCTTAAATATTCTCCTGGAGAAGTAGGTCAGAAACACAGGGGAGGCAGGGAACCCAGCATGCTGGCAGGCTCATGCAGGAACAGGCCTTGGGAGGATCCAGACGCAGAAAGAAGCAGTTAAGGCTCGCCCAGGAACAGCTTGCATTCCTCTGCTCAGGCTGCCCCAAGAAAAGACCACACTGGGTGGCTTAACAGCAGTTGCATTTTCTCACAGCTCGAGAAGCTGGAAGTCCCTGGTCGAGGTGCTGGCTCGGTCAGTTTCCAGCGAGGACCCTCTCCCTGGCTCGCAGAGGGCTGTCTTCCCGGGCGGTACTTGCACGCCCTTGTCTCGGTGTATGTGTGTGCAGGAGATGGCAAGTGTGGTTTAATCTCATATAGTCATTAAGCCTATCAGATCAGGCCCTGGCCTACGACCTCCTTTCACATTACTCACTTCCTTGGAGGGTCCGTCTCCAAACATAATTACGCTGGAGATGAGGGCTTCAACACAGGAGTTTGGGGCCAGGGTACAGAAACACACGGGCTGTACCGCTGTTCACCTCATTCCTCTGCTGCATTCCCATCCTGAGTGGAGGGCCGGGGCCCCGCGTGCAGGACTGTCCACCAGCTCAGGGCGGCCCGGCTGTCTCACCACCTCTGCCGGCTGAGTCCACAAGCGGGCCCGCAGGCCGCTCCCGGGAGGCCGGGAG
>SJYC01094773.1:0-29455 GCA_006408675.1 Madoqua kirkii
TTGCACGAGGGATCCTTTGAATGCTGACGGAAACAGGCAAGTTGGAGGGTGGAGCCTGCATTCTGAGAAGAGAAGGTGAACGGCAGAAATAAGAAATGCTGAGTCTATAGTGCCCTGTTAGAAAGGATGGACAGAGTCAGCACTGAAGTCCTGGGAGATACTGGTATTTGGAGCCAAGATGACTTAATTTTACTTAGGATTGGTCATTAGCCGTTTGAAGAATGAACTAACTGAGGCTGACAATGAAAAGGACATAGCTGGACTGTCACCACGGTTCTTTTTGATGGAAAGGGCTTACTGAGCAATCTGCTGTGCACCTTCACCTGAACAAAAGTGAAGATGTCTGAAGCCTGGAGTCCAGTTCGAGCAAATTCTTTAGTGACTTCCAAATGGCGATGTCAATAGAAAGTCCAAGAGCTGTTATGAATCTTGCTGACTATATTATTTTTTTTAATAGCACATTGATCTCTCCTTTATTGTTGGATCTTTGTTTTTCAGAAACTAGTGGATACCCAGGGATGCTTTTGAGAGCTGCTAAAACTCACTGCTCAATAGCTTGGAAGCTCTAATTTGTCTAAATTCTACCTAAAGCTCTCAAGCTGTTCTCGTCTCTGCTGCCTTAAGTCCTTTAACAAGCTGCAGTGACTGAAATGGATTATAATACACAAAGAACTCCAACAGGGTAGATGCAGAGAATGGACCTATGTATATAGCAGGGAAATGAGGAGGGACAAACCGAGAGAGTAGCACTGACATGCATAGGCTACTGCGCATAAAACAGATGGCTGGTGGTGGCTGCTGTCGGCTTCCCAGGTGGCGCCAGTGGTAAAGAACCAGCCTGCCAACGCAGGAGGCATAAGAGATGGGGGTTCAGTCCCCGGGTCAGGAAGATTCCCGGAAGGAGGGCACAGCAACCCACTCCAGTGTTCCTGCCTGGAGAAGTCCATGGACAGAGGAGCCTGGCGGACTACAGTCCATAGGGTCATAAACAGTTGTACACCACTGAAGCAACTTAGTACCAGAAGCTGCTGTACTGCACAGGGAGCTCAGCTCAGTGCTCTGTGATGGCCCAGAGCGGTGGGATGGAGCCGGGTTGTGGGGAGACTCAGGGGAGAGGCTTGAAAGGGAGGCGATAAATGTATACATATAGCTGATGTATACTGCTGTAACAGAAACAAACACATCATTGTAAAGTAATTATCCTCTAATTTGAAAAGATGCTTAAAAAACCCATAAAATATAAAAATGAGAAAATGTAAAAAAAAACTGAAAAAGGGAGAAAATGTAAAAAAAAAAAGGAACTCTGACAGGAATATGAATTATGGATAAGGTAAGTTGGCTTAAAGCTCAACATTCAGAAAACGAAGATCATGGCATCCAGTCCCATCACTTCATGGGAAATAGATGGGAAAAGAGTGGAAACAGTATCAGACTTTACTTTTTAGGCTCCAAAATCACTGCAGATGGTGACTGCTACCATGAAATTAAAAGACACTTGCTCCCTGGAAGAAAAGTTATGACCAACCTAGATAGCATACTCAAAAGCAGAGACATTACTTTGCCGACTAAGGCCTGTCAAGGCTATGGTTTTTCCAGTAGTCATGTATGGATGTGAGAGTTGAACTGTGAAGAAGGCTGAGCACCAAAGAATTGATGCTTTTGAACTGTGGTTTTGGAGAAGACTCTTGAGAGTTCCTTGGACTGCAAGGAGATCCAACCTGTCCATTCTGAAGGAGATCAGCCCTAGGATTTCTTTGGAGGGAATGATGCTAAAGTTGAAACTCCAGTACTTTGGCCATCTCATGCGAAGAGTTGACTCATTGGAAAAGACTCTGATGCTGGGAGGGACTGGGGCAGGAGGAGAAGGGGATGACAGGGCATGAGATGGCTGGATGGCATCACGGACTCAATGGACGTGAGTCTGAGTGAACTCTGGGAGATGGTGATGGACAGGGAGGCCTGGCATGCTGCGATTCATGGGGTTGCAAAGAGTCAGACATGACTGAGTGACTGAACTGAACTAAATGTCAAGTCTCTGATTTACAGAAAGAAGAGTCTAGGGTATCTATCACTTAGCCGCACCTTCTCCTGCTCCGTCATGTATCATGACCAGAGCCGAAGGATGCCTTTGCATCATTTAAGAATAAAGAATGCTGTAGGCACTGCTTATGCCTCTCTCTCAGGCTGTGCTACCGAACACACGATGACCCATGCTTTACGTATGTTTTCCTAAAGAAATTACACCCAGTTCACATTGAAATATTTACTTTGAGCTGTAAGACAGAATACTTCTCTCCTCTGCTTTAATCTTACCTTAACACAAAAGACTGTAAGTATTTAAGTCACTCCAGTTACATCAAAAGAGAATAATCAGTTTCTGTTCAGTGCTAGCTGAGTTAAATAGCAGCTCTGTTTCCAGAAAGATAATAATGTCAAAAAATTAGCGAGAAAACAGCAGGTATTCTGGGGAATTTAACCACTGAACAAATAACTGGAAGGTGCTTCAAAGTCAATTTAAATAATTTAAAAAAAATTACACCCTGACTTGAAGCCTAAGAATTCTTTTTCTCTATGTATAATTAAAGCATAATGCTGAAGACCTCATCAGACAATGATTCCTGATATTTTAATAATAATGTAGAATGTCCTCATGGTATAGCTTATTATTAAATAGATTTGAATATACTACAGACTAAATCAATTCCAGTGGGAACAAAACTAGCTACAGCATCAGGTAAAAGCCTGGTTCAACCAACTCATCTGCATAATGGATTCCTCAGTATCAGTAACAGGAAAATGCTCCGCTGAAAATACAGTCTTAAATATTCTCCTGGAGAAGTAGGTCAGAAACACAGGGGAGGCAGGGAACCCAGCATGCTGGCAGGCTCATGCAGGAACAGGCCTTGGGAGGATCCAGACGCAGAAAGAAGCAGTTAAGGCTCGCCCAGGAACAGCTTGCATTCCTCTGCTCAGGCTGCCCCAAGAAAAACCACACTGGGTGGCTTAACAGCAGTTGCATTTTCTCACAGCTCGAGAAGCTGGAAGTCCCTGGTCGAGGTGCTGGCTCGGTCAGTTTCCAGCGAGGACCCTCTCCCTGGCTCGCAGAGGGCTGTCTTCCCGGGCGGTACTTGCACGCCCTTGTCTCGGTGTATGTGTGTGCAGGAGATGGCAAGTGTGGTTTAATCTCATATAGTCATTAAGCCTATCAGATCAGGCCCTGGCCTACGACCTCCTTTCACATTACTCACTTCCTTGGAGGGTCCGTCTCCAAACATAATTACGCTGGAGATGAGGGCTTCAACACAGGAGTTTGGGGCCAGGGTACAGAAACACACGGGCTGTACCGCTGTTCACCTCATTCCTCTGCTGCATTCCCATCCTGAGTGGAGGGCCGGGGCCCCGCGTGCAGGACTGTCCACCAGCTCAGGGCGGCCCGGCTGTCTCACCACCTCTGCCGGCTGAGTCCACAAGCGGGCCCGCAGGCCGCTCCCGGGAGGCCGGGAGTGGTGTGTGGTTCAAGGATTAGAGAAGAAGCTTCACGAGGGGACGCCAGAGGAATGCGGGCTGTATATCTGAGAGAAGAGAAGCTGCAGGTCACTTAACACTGTCCCACACAGACAGAGAGAAGACGCACAGCCTTCTGGCCAGCTGTTCTCATCTGCCGCTGCGGCTGCTCAGGAGCAAGGGGACTCAGCTGCAGCCCTGGGGGAGACAGAACGGACAGACTCTTGGACGACGCCAATCTGCCGCCTGACCGTGAGGACTGAGAGACAGGGGAAAGAGGTAATGAAAGGGGTCTTGGGCTCCAAGGAGCTGTAGGAAATAGGGCTCTGATTTCTCCAAAGAAGACACACAGGTGGCCGACAGATACATGCAAAGATGCTCAACAGTGCTCGTCATCACAGAAACGTAAATGGGAACCACAGCGAAGCACCTCCTAGCCCCAGTCAAAACATCCCCTGCCAGAAAAAAATCTATAAATAAGAAAGTCTGCAGAGGGTGTGGAGAAAAGGAAACCCTCCTACACTGTTGGTAGGGATGGAAATTAGTGTAGTCACTATGGAAAACAGCATGGAGGGTCCCTAAAACATTTAAAAGCAGAACTACCGTGTGATCCAACAATCCCACTCCTGGGCATATATCCAGAGAAGAATCTAATTTGAAAGGATACATGCAACCCACTGTTCACTGCAGCACTATTTACAACAGCCAGGGCATGGAAACAACCTAGACATCCACTGAAAGAGAGATGGATGCAGAGGCCGTACACACACACAGCGGGGCATCAGCCATAAAAAAGAACAAAGCGATGATACACAAGAACCTGAAAAAGAATATACATGTATGAATACCCACAGGTATGTATATATTTTCCTTTCCAGATTCTTACATATATATATGTATATTGCTGCTGCTGCATCACTTCAGTCATGTCCGACTCTGTGCCACCCCATAGGTGGCAGCCCACCAGGCTCCCCAGTCCCTGGGATTCTCCAGGCAAGAACACTGGAGTGGGGTGCCATTTCCTTCTCCAGTATACGCATATGTATGTATTTAAAACTGAGTCAGTTTGCTGAACACCAGAAACTAAGACGAAATCGTGAGTTAACTGTACTTCAATTTAAAACAAAAAAAGGAAAGAAACGGAGGTCCAAAATGGTAGGAAGATGCAGTAGTAGATCAGAAGCAAAGCATTGAGACTCAGACCCACTCTTGTCTAGAGTTCTGTTGTGTCTGAAACGCTGTCCATTTAAGACTTCACTGTTGGAAGCTCTGCTTTTCCAAATCTGTCCTGGCTTGGGCGCGGCTGCTACATTCAAGAAGAAGGCTGTTTATGACACAAAATTCCATCAAGCAGGGGACAGAGGGCCTCAATTCCTTGGCATAAGGAATGAAAAGTTACGTTATACCAGGGTCTTTATATGCTCCTAAACCCAACTCTGCTTTAGTCCAAGCCCCCAGAGAGAAGAAACATTTCATTCAATGCCTACATTCACAGCACTTAGCCCAGTACCCAGTACACACAGACAAGGACAAATAATTTAAAAAAAATAATAATAATAAATAAAAATAGCGACACCTATAGGCAGAGGAGGAACCCAGCTGAGCTCTGGCAGGCTCCATTTTTCTTTTCTCTTTAACCTCACCTATTGAAGCTCTCTGGAGAAACATCATTGGAATGTGATCAGAAGTGATCAGATTCAGGTTTATAAAGTGGTCCATTGCGTCCTATCCTTCACCTCCAAGACTAATAAGTAGCAAGATAAACAAGGGCCCAATAGAACTCGCTTTGCTGCTCAATGTATTGTTTAAAAGGGAGAGTTCATGGCCTTTTAGTCTTTTGTTCAGAACTTTTTGTTCTCCTTTGTGAAATCAAGTCAGTCTCCTGAATTTGAGGACAGAGGATGAATAACAGACTGCGGAATTATTCAGAAGCCTGTGGCACTGTGTGAGTCCCTACGCAACTGCTGACCTTTGTGGAGATCACAGGACCATTATCTGATTTGGGGGACGTTGGAAACCAACCGTGCTCTTAAAGTTATACTCTGACAACTTCTTTGGCTTATTTTGGCTTAGAAAATGTAACCACAGAATTCACTGTCCTCCAAGAACACATATCAGACAAGAAATGGGTCTCTCAGCCCACTCAGAATGGAGCCAGCACTCACTTACTTCAAACTTGGGAGAACACTCGTTTTATATGAGAAACTGTCAACCCACGAGGGAGTAAAACCTCCTCAACTGGAAAAAAAAAAAACAAAGAAAACAAAGCTCAACTGTAGTCCTCTTGTGAGTGAAAAGCTGCTTATGTTTGTGAACCTTCTTATGCACAAAACTGGTGATATTTAGTCAACTCCCAAATGTGTCACAATATCAGAGAATGAAGGAAAGTAACCAGGAATGGATAACTAATTTCTCAAATAAATGCAGTCAGTTATACTACCGCGATTCCAGTTAACTACCATCAGTCAAGGCAGCAGGTTCCAAATAAGGCGGAGTGTGTAG
Source organism: Madoqua kirkii (assembly GCA_006408675.1). NCBI lineage: Eukaryota > Metazoa > Chordata > Mammalia > Artiodactyla > Bovidae > Madoqua > Madoqua kirkii. Next base: position 6,007 of record SJYC01094773.1, read on the forward strand.
GCAGCAAGCTTAGGTGGTACGTCCCCTCAAGCATGAGACGCTGTTGCAGAGGCCGTGAGGACAGCTGCGTATACTTCTTGGCCCACGGCGTCCATGCGCTCTAACATCCGTGTTTCTTCAAAGACAGAAGAATGACCTCAGGCCCAGAATAGAAATTAACCTCTGACCACATGAAACCTGGAAGAAGTTTGCAGGCCAGAAGGTGAAGCCATCACGCTGCTCTACCTCCCGCCTCTGACCCTGCAGCAAGCGCGGTTTCCCCAGCGACCCTGATCCTGGCTGTGGTTCTAGTACAGGCATTTGTGTTCAATGACTTGTTTACCTTCTAGACTTTTCTGGAGCCCCACGAGCAGAAGCTGGCCCGAAGGAGGCCTCAGTTAACATCTGCAGAATAGAAATGACTGCCTCGCCTTCGGGAGCAGGCCAGACGAACTGAAGGATGCTTTTGGAAACCACTTTCAGGAGCTGGTCATCCAGCTGGTGCCTCTGTTCACCCTCCAGCTCCAGTTCCCTCCCCTGAACCCACCTGCCTCTGGGCCATTCTGCCTCTCATTAGCACTTTTCCTGGAAGCAACCTGGTAGAATTCAAATGACTGCCGGTCTGATGGTAAGAAAAGATAGATAATTCCGAGTGATTCAAGATTCTCTTATGATCTGTGTAGATTTAAATTGCCCACACCATGCCTCGCGCTCATTAGCATGGGCAGTCGAGATCTTGCTAGAATGGCTATGTTTACTACATGGCAGGTTAAGCAGCAAACAAGCCTACAGGTCTTCACAGATATTCTGTGTGGATAATTTTCTGTAAAGAGTGCCTGAAGCCAAGAAAATACTGCAGATGTAATCCTAAACACAGTAGCTGAAAACATGGGCTCTCAAATTTCACCTATCACCCATGGCTACAGTAATAATCACTTATTTAAGCTGACATATTTTCTCCAAGAAACTCCAAAGGCAGTTAACCAGCAAAGGGCCAGAAAACCAGCAGGTTTTATAGAGGCAGGGGTAGGGTCAGAGGGAAATTTCTATAATGTCAAAGGAAAAGATGGAAACTTTCAATTCTCCTGAGTCATCACCTGATTGAACAAGGGATTGCTGCCCTGAGCTATGCTTTCTGCCTGTGCCTGGGGGGTGAGGGGGATGACAGGCTTTAATTTCTCAATGATATTTTATTGCAGCAAGTATGCCCACTCTGTGACAGGTCCAACCCAGAAATCAAAGACTCAGCGAGGAGGCTGATAGTGATTCTTTGGACATAGAAGCCTTAAGTCTCACTGATCATCCCTGTAATTCACTAATCAGAATAGGTCTGGAGAGAAAACACAAGTCTGAGTAACTCATTGTGTCAAGTTGCAATCTGTGGCAATGAAACCAGAGAAAGGTCATTTTTAAACAAAATAGCTGGCTCTTGCGGTGTGAGGGAAAGCCTCCAGCTGACCTAGTTTGGTGTTGGGGACATGAAGGGGGTGGAAATTTTCAGCTTAATACCAAGACCAATCTGATGGCTGGCGATTCAAGCTTAACACTAGCCCTAAAGCTCATCATTTCACATATTTGATCTGTAAGTAAGAAATTTGCAAAGAAGCTCTGGGCTGAATGGTTCATGCTTTCATTTATCTAACCCTATTGATCACCTGCCAGGCATTCAGCTAGATGCTGAGGATACAGCATGAAGCAGCTATATTTTCTAAGTTCACGGTTCTGACCATCCAATATAGGTGGCGAGAGCATGAATTACAGCTAGGTACCTGGCAGAACTGTTCAAAGTCTGTCACAAAGGGTAATAACAAAGGGTTGAAGCTGGGAGAGAAGAAAATATGATCAAATAATCAGGAGAAAAATTGGAAGGATTTGGTAATGTTTAGTGCTCAGGGTAAAAAGCAAAAGTTAGATAAGAATGGCTTCAAGTTTTGGCTTGCTTGACAGTGGGATCTCTCCTGGGAGAAAACATGCTAAAGATGATTTAGGGAGGAGAAAAATCTATGGACAGACTGAGGCTAGGGCTGAACATGTGTCTACACACAGAAATTTCAACAAGACTCTGGAGCTTAGATAAGAGATGGTCAGGGCTCTGGGAGCATGTGGGTATCATCAACATATCTGTGGTAGTTATACCAAAAGAATGGGTGAAATTAACAGTGTCTGTTGTTGTTTAGTTGCAGACTGAGGCTTTCAGGATTTTGTTGAACTCGCCTGATCGTAAGCCAGTAGTAACAGAACCAGGGTGTCAACGCAAAGTGGCCTCAGTCAGTTGTTGAGTACTAATGACTCTGTGACCCCATGAACTTCAGTCCGCCAGGTTCCTCTGTCCATGGGACCCAGGCAAGAAGATCACAGCGGGTTGCCTTTTCCTTCTCCAGGGGATCTTCCTGACCCAGGGATTGAACCTCAGTCTCCTGCTTGGTAAGCAGATTCTCTCCCACTGAGCCACCTGGGAAGCCCAACCAGTGTCTGTGGGGAAATATGACTAGAAGGTTGAGCATTGTATCCTGGGGAGAAGCAACACTTAAGGATAAGAATGAGCAATCAGAATCCACAAAGGATTCCAAGAAGGAACGGTCAAAGAGGCACAGCAGAGTGTCACGTGTGCCAAGTGGGGAGAGAGGTCCAAAGTGGGGTGGTCACTGCGGGCCCGCTCAGCAGCAGGCCCACACGTCCCTGCACCCAGCAGTTAGGGAGGACGGCAGAGACTTCATTGGCGTGAGAGATGAAAGCTAGGTGGAGGGCTGGTGGGTGGACAGGAAGAGAGGGCGTAAGAAGCAGTGAGCACAGATCAGTGCCCCCATGCTTGACAGCACACCAGAATCACCCAGAGAGCATACTAAAAAGTCAGTCACTGAGCCACATTCTGAATCTTTGGAATCAAAATCTCTGAAGAGGAACCAAGGAATCTGCATTTTATCAGGCTCCCCTAGTGATTCTGATACATAGGTTGGTTGGGACAAGGAAACTACTCTTTTAAGACATGAGGTACAAGGTGGGATGAGAGAGATGGGCAGGAGTCTGACCGAGATGGGAGAGGGAAGCAGGGGTTAAGACTGGGGAGACTGGAGCATCCTCATCGGTTGATATTGGGGGAGAGCAGAGGTCAAGGTGAGGGAAAGAAGAGGCAGGAAGAAGATCCCAGTGATGTTGACTGCTCATCACATGGAGAATTAAACAGAATGCTAGTCCTCTCTTCATTTTCCCCTCTGTTGTTCAGTTGCCCATTCGTGTCCAACTCTGCAATCCCATGGACTGCAGCATGCCAGGCTTCCCTGTCCACCCTCCCTTGGGGCTTGCCGAACTCACGTCCACTGAGTCTGTGATGCCATCCAACCACCTCGAACATAATTTAGCAGGACAAAATTTCTAGCATAGTTACAAGTAACTGAATTCTCTCTGCTACTGTATCTTGATTCATTTCTAGTTGCACTAATAAAGAATGACCAGCTTGTAGGAAAAGATCTGGCTGTATTCTCCATACACATTAATTGGCTCTGCTCGGGAGTGCTACAGTTCTAGGTAGTATCTTATGTAAGAAAAGTCATATATCCTTTTTCTTGTCACTATTTAAATGCTGGATGTTGGAGAAGCCAAGCTGTTTGAGAGAAGAAGTATGTTTGACTAAATTATGAAAAGAAAATCTGATGCACTTTTCCCCTCAAAAATCTGTAACAGGATTCTTTTGAGAAGAATTCCAGCAGAGCAGTGTGCTTGTGGGTGTGGGCATGTGCGTGCCTATGGGCTCTGCTTGTTTCAGGAGATCTGGCTGCTCAGTCACCACTTTAAATAATAGCTCCACACACATGACATCATAATAGTCTCCACAGCAACTGTGAATGATATTACAAATCTGTCTGGGACTAAATGGGAAAGATAAGCAAGAAGACAGGAGTGGGCAATCTCCTAAGCAACAAATGCGCTTTTTCCATGGAAACACCACCTCGTGGAAGAGAAAAGGAAACAGATAATAGACATAGGTACACAATAGTTCCTAAATATAGCATTTCACTAAGCACTCTTGTCAACTGCAATTTAAACACCATTCAACCTATGAGAATAATCACTGGAAGAAAAGCTTCCCCTAGTTTAATGCTTCCAAAGAAAGAAGACAGAGGCTTTTTTCTTGAAGTTGGTCACCACATATCACAGCTGCTCACAAAAGAGGCCAAATGGGAATGAAGCAAGATAACAGTTAAGAGTTCAAGTTTGCTCCCACTTTAAGATAATACCAAAGAATGGAAGCCAAACTTAAGAAGCCAGATATATTCTGAGTAGATAATAAGCATTAGAAAAATCTCCTTATGAAGAGAATCATGCTATTTTCTTTGAAATAGCAAGCTCCCTCATGAATGAATGATAAAATGCATATTCTGAGAATTATTTAAACCATTTTAGGGCGTAACTTCCTCAACTGCCAATGACATTGTGTGCAAACACATTATTGTTTAGTCACCAAGTCATGCCCAACTCTTTTGCAACCCCATGGACTGTAGCCCACCAGGCTGTATGTGGGATTTTCCAGGGAAGAATACTGACGTGGGATATCATTTCCTTCTCTAGGGTATCTTCTCGACCTAGGGACTGAACCGACATCTCTTACATCTCTTGCTTTGGCAGGCAGACTCTTTACCACTAAGCCAGCTGGGAAGACCTGCTGACCTGCATTATGCAGAAGCAGGCATCAACTTGCTGCTGACCCACTGTGCGCAATCATTTGCCATGCCTGGGCATCAGTACCTGAGCTATCCCACTCAAGGACCAGAAGAAGGAGACTGTATCATCCCACAAGTCACGTGAGAGATGGTGGCTACAGGAGCAAATGTTCCCAGGACACAGTAGATGTCAGGCTGTGGTTCAGACCCACCAACTGACTCCAAAGCCCCCAGCTCTGTTCTCAAGGTTCTGTGGCTCACTTACAAAGCTGTTCACACCTACCTTTTCCTAGGGTCCTGTCATGATGAATGTGAACTCATGTTTGTAATGTCGTCACCCTGATTATCAACGGTGTGTACCTTTTGCTCTCTACATTACAATCACTGACTATTAGAGGAAAGGGAAACTTCTAGAGACCCTGTCCAAGGATCTCTTTTCACTGCTCAGGAACCAAAGTCCAAAGCTTCAGTTTCTTTCACAGAACTGAGTTTTGAGTGACAGTCTTTTCTGGTTCTTGAACCCCAGCTTCTCCCCACTACAACCCCATGACCTAACCCTTGTTATTATTGATAAGTTATTTTCCTAAATGGGCTTCTTTATCTCGTCTTCTTTTCTCTTGCTTTGCCTCTACCAACTGTAAATTTCTGGAGATTTAGGAGACATTTTATACTATAAAAGCTTAAATCTCGGGACTTGTTTCACAAAGGACTCCCTTTCTCTCTGTTAACTGCTATAAAGGAGACTTTCAGAAGAGCCAGCTGCCTTTTTTCCATTCCTCCCCAGCCCAATCATAAAGTCGTACATTTTTAGGTTGTATTTATCATCTCTGATGTAATAGAACCTTCACCTATGAATCAAGCCATCGACCTTATTTGCTCATACAGGGCCACTGAAATCATTGCTTGTCTTCCTTACTAACCTTTATATAAAGAGATCTCTTTCATTAATCTGCAAGAACAATGATTAATGTTAACATGAGTTACATGCATATCAAAGAAGACCCCAATGCCTTGACGACATTCAATTTCCTCTGAAGACCTTTAAAAAGTGAGATGGCTGTAGATTACCCATCACTAATAAATGAGGATTTGCAGGCTGATTAAAATTCACAGGGAGAGGCAGTCTGTCTATTTCAACAAAGTTGCAGCTTCATTAGTAAAATTCACTCATTTTTTTCTTAACTGTGTGTCACTGGGTGGCTTGAAAGTGTAGCTGAATGAGATGGCTCTTACTGGGATGAAGAGCCTTAGTGACTGGGCTCCCCCCATACCAGAACAAGAACCATGCATAGTTCATGAGAATTAAAGTAAGCAACCGTTATAGCCTGGAGGCCCAGGGCAGCCACCCCATTTACTCCACACCCTCCTTGACGCCTTATTAGACAGAGGAGAAAACCCAAACCTCTTCACACTCACCCTAGTTCCTGGTCCCTTGTCTGTCAAGACAAAGTTCTGGAACTACTTGTCATTCATTCTGGAGCTGGCATCTATGAGAAACTTTAGAGTCCTCTGGGATATAATCCTTGGCTCCAAAAGGACCCAAGTGAGTATCAGAAGCAGAAGCCACAGAGTCATTTGACAAATGAACTCATTAAGGAAAGCATCAGTTTCATTTTTGGAAGAATCCCCAAATTGGGATATGTCATGGCAATGTCAAACTCTCTTTTCCTTGGTCTAAAATATCTTTCTGCTTAGCCAAAAAAAAAAAAAAGATGCACATCAATTCTTTTCCTTGTAACTCTCTAATCTAAAAGGGCCCAGCATAGTATTTCTTTAAATTCCCTGATGAAATCAGGGGAATTATATCAGGTTACCAAAAGAAATCTTAACTTTCGAAACTTACCTCAATCTTTTTTCTTTGAACTTTCAATAACAATAATGTAGGCAAGTCCAATACCACTGTCTTTCTTCAGTTGGAAAGAAAAACAGCCTTGGATAAATCCCAAGTTAGACTCTGGGGCTACTCCAGGGGCGACAATAAAAGGAGTTTTCCAGAGTAACACTTGGTCGTTTTCCAAACCTTAGGTATCCTCCAGCTAACCCTCCATTAGGATGTCATTTGTTTGGTTCACTTCAAAGAGCTGGCTACTTTCTTGCATTTTTCTGAAAACAAGGAGTTGTCTGTGGAAATGATTTTGTCAGGCGATTTGGCAAGTCACTTACAATACTCATCAATTTCAGTACTTTAATTAAACCCAGGAAGTCCCTGTGCCGATCGTGAGCCTCCTTCTGGGTCGCAGTTTATCTCTGCCTTCAGCAGGATCTAGCGCTTTAAAGTGGCGTGGAATCTCAGGCCTGGGGTCAGCTAAGCGTGTCTCAGGATTTGGGCAAAGCTGACTAATCTGCTTTAAAAAAAAAAAAGTGAAGGACAGATTCTGGGTTTACTGACTTCAGGGCCCACAGTCTACCCACCCTGCCTCACTCCCATGGAGCATCAGATGACCACAGCTAGTGAGACTCAGGAAACTAAAGAGTCAGCATGGTGTCAGGGCATACTCAGCTGCTGAGCTTGACGTCTTTCTCTCTGGGTTATCCGTCTGAGTTTGTGGGGGCTCCAGCTGACACTGTGATTGTAGAAAGCGTTGAGAGGCTGGTTTTGCTGGCCTCAGGTGTCATTCCTGGTAATGACAGCCACTGTCTTGAGAAGAGGGAGTTGAAACACGGATTAATGTCATCCGAAAAGAATGCCTTCAAGGCCACGGCATCTGACAGCCCCTGATAAGCTGGGCAGCCCATGGTTTCCCCACAGGACCGCTCCTCTAGGCACTGTCAGAGACTAAACCAATAAAGGAAGATAAACGCAGAAACAAAGGTACTGTATAGGCATAAAGTAAAAGTCACCAGAGCAAGCAGCTAATGCAGTCATAATACGGTATTTAAGAAAAACGCGGCGTGGGCAGCCACACAGCATGAAACCAATCTCGTTCTCTCACCCTGCATCTACCAAATCTCCTTTTCAGCTAACGGCTCCATATCTACGCTTACAGGCTGAGTTGTGTTTCCCCAGAAAGTATACCTTGGGTTTCTACCCCTCCTCCAGTGTCTCAGAATGTGATCTGATTGGAAGAGAGAGGTTTTCAGAGGTTCTCAAGATAAAACAAGGTCATTAGGATGAGTCTAATCAAATAAGGGGTCTTCCCTGGTGGCTCAGTGGTAAAGAATCCACCTGCCAATGCAGGAAATGTGGGTTTGATTTCTCAGTTGGGAAGGAAATGATCCCCTGGAGAAGGAAATGGCAAGCCACTCCAGTATTCTTGCCTGGAAAATCCCATGGACAGAGGAGCCTGGTGGGCTGCAGTCCATAGGGTAAATAACCCCCATAAGACTGGTATCCTTAGAAAAGGGGAGTGAACCAACTTCATCTAATAATTCAAATCCCACATGTGTGGAATCTTCTGAACTTTGTGCATATAATCACATCGTCTGAATAGGAAGGGTTGTATTTCTGCCTTTCTCATTCATTTTGCCTTTGTTCCCTTGATTTATTTCTCTGGCAGGGGCTTTCAGTACAATGTAGGAGAGACTTGGTGTTGGGGGTATCATTGTCTCTTTCCCAGTCTTTCAGGAAAACTTTCAAAATTTTACCATTAATTGTGCTTTCTGTAGACTTTTATTATTTTGGGCAAATTGTTATCTTAATAAGGAAGTTTCCTTTAACTGTTAGTTAACTACGTGATTCGAGGATTTCTTTTCTTTTCCTGCATTTGGTCATGAATGGCTACTGAAATTTGTCAAATGTTGTACTCCACCTACTGAACTTATGACTTTTTTCCATTACTGTGTTGATTTGGTAAACTTCATTAACTAATTTTCTAATGTTAAACCAACATTGATTCCTTATGCGAGTCCAGTTTGATCATGATGCATTATCTTTTCTTTATATTGCTGGGCCAGTTTTCTAATAGTTTGTTGGAATTTTTGTACTATTATCCTAGAGTGGTTTACCTATAATTTTCTTTTTTTGCAATGGACCTTAATAGGTTCATAAAATGGAGACATTTACCACAATCTATTGTGTTGTTCTTAGTATTAAATGTGAAAATATATGTGACAAAAAGGGGGGAGTGACAGTTGGATATAGGGAGAGACATGCATGGCGTTCAGCCACTCGGTAGTGTCTGACAGCTTGCAGCCCTGTGGACTGCAGCGTGCCAGGCTTCCCAGTCCTTCACCAGCTCCCGGCGTTTCCTCAAACTTATGCCCACTGAGACACGCACAGAGGAATGAAGATGTGGAGAGACGAAGGAGACAACGGCCATCCGCAAACCGAGGAAATGCTCTGAACAGATTCTGTCCTAACAGCTTGGCAGACTCCATGATTTCAGACTTTCAGCCTCTGGAACTCCTGGCTGATGCCTTAAACACATCTGTTTAAGGCATCCAGTTGGTGGTACTTTTAACAGCAGCCCTAGCAAAGGAAAACTCCCACCAAGCCAGACACTGACATTTCCTCTCTCTTCTCTCTTGACCTAACAGCCCAATAGTGCTTGGTCCACTAATTCTTAATATTTTCAGAATCTGTTCATTTTTCTCCACCCTATTGTTCGACCTTAGTTTGGACCACCATGATCCTTCATGTGGGTCCCCACCAGAGGCCTCCAGCTGGTTGGTAGGCCTCCAACCTCAGCATCCTCCATTTCTCTTTGTTGCCAAGGTGGTCTCAATGCAAACGGTTTCTAAACCTTCACCACACACCTCATGGCATCAGGGTAGAGAAAGTATCCTTAGCCTATACAGACCAGACCCTTCAGGACTACACCCAGTAAGCTTCTCCAAGCTTTTTATCTTGCTAATTTCCCCTCCCTCAAAGTCATGACTCATTGGATTTCCTAGAACTGCCAGGCTTCCCCTCTCTACACATTTGCTGCTGTTCTTCTCTCTGCAGGGAACATCCCTCTTCTGGCTCTTTACCTGGCAAAATACTGCCCAACCACAGCCGGCTGTTATCACTTCCGGGGGCTTCTCTGGGAAGCCTTCTCTCATCCCAGGAGGGCTTTCCTCCTTTCCTAAACTTCTTCCATAATTGCATGGCTCCACCAAAAGACTTGCTATGTTGCTCATTAATCGCGTCTGACCTCTGAGCAACTTAGGAGCAGAGGTCACATCTTGTTTGCTACCCTTGTTTGTTGAGTGTCTAGCCTAGTGGGCACCTACTTAGAACTTCATAAGTATCTGTTGCATGGGGTAAAAGTTTTACTATTTAAAAGCAGATGATACCAATCCTATAACACTGTAAATGCTACAATTTAAAAAGCCATCACAGTGGTCACCCCCATCCCAGTTTAGCATCCTTATACAGCAGTGAATAAGCAAGAGATTCTCTTGTCTTCCTACAATACTGATACAGTAATCTCTCAGTTGTTTCCAGAAACATGAGTTCACATATCCTCTGCCAACCCATCTGATTTAAGACTAATAGGACCAATCCGATTTAAGTCAATTTGAAGTGAGTCTCCAAGTACACATGTGCAGTAAGCACGGCTGATGTGTTGCACATCAAGGAAGGGACTGAAGCGGGTGGGGGTGAGGAAGGCAGCTGGGATGGCGAAGACTAGAGATACCAAAGTGGGCCACAAGGACCCTGCTTTCTGTGTGAGATCACACATCATTGTAAGTTTACAGATCACTGGGGCAGGCATGTGGCCTACTCTGCAATAAGGTGTTACATCGAACGAGGTAAGGCAGACGTAAGAGAAATATTCTGTGTTCGTGTTCTTTTCTGAGTTTTTAAGATGAACTCAGGGCTGAACTCTAAGGCTTTTAAGAGTAAAGAGTCAAAGGCACTCAGCACTCAAAGACATCCTTGGGGTCAGCCCTGTAATGGGAGGTGGTGTCCTGAATCCAAACTTGCTGGGAGGCCACCCTATGGGGGACTCTCGGTCAGTGACTGATCACGGAACCACAGGGAATGTGGCCAGAATCCTCTAAGAGGAAGCTCATTCACACGGAAGAGGAGGACATGAGGTTGCTTCTGCAGCCAAGTTTCTTACAGGGAGTCTCAGGGAAGAAGCACATCATTTCCAGCAGAAGATTTAAACTTCCTTTTATTAACCTCTGTGGCTTCACTGTGAAACTAGCAGGGCTCAGAGGAGAACCCTGCGCGACCCTGCACTTGAGAGGCCCTCTTTTCTCTACTTTCAGTTGATTTTTTACTACTTCTTCCTAAAACATGAAAACAGGTCATGAAAACAGGTCAAGCGTGACCTCTGATGTGTGATGCTTCCGCTCGAAGGTTGATACAGAAATACACACAGCGTGTCTGTTTCTTATCACAAGGGAAAGCCTTGCATGCTGCCCAGAAGTCAAGGCTGAGGAGCAGCAATGATGGATTCACAGTCAGAATCACTCAACAATGGTATCACCCTCTGTGTCTCTATCTGCCTGTGTAAACATTTGCTGCTGTACATACTCTACTGCCTGCAAAGAGCTGCTCAGCAAGAGATTATTGGGAATATTGTCTAGGATCAATAACCAACACAGAGTATGAAAATAACTGCACTGATAAGAGCAACCAATCTCAGGACAAAGATCCAACAAAGGTCCATCTAGTCAAAGCTATAGTTTTTGCAGTAGTCATGAATCAGCGTGAGAGTTGGACTATAAAGAAGGCTGAGTGCCAAAGAATTGATGCTTTTGAACTGTGGTGTTGGAGAAGACTCTTGAGAGTCCCTTGGACAGCAAGAGGATCCAACCAATCAATCCTAAGGGAAATCAGTCCTGAATATTCATTGGAAAGATTAATGTTGAAGTTGAAGCTCCAATAGTTTGGCCAAATGATGTAAAGAACCAATTCATTAGAAAATACCCTGATGCTGGGAAAGACTGGGGCAGAAGGAGAAAGGAGCAACAGAGGGTGAGATGGTTAGATGGCATCATTGACTCAGGTGAACATGAGTTTGAGCAAATTCAGGGAGACAGTGAAGGACAGGGAAGCCTGGCATGCTGCAGTCCATAGGGTCACAAAGAGTCAGAAACAACTGAGCGCCTGAACAACGACAATCGCAGGAACTCTTCCGTAATTATATTCCACAAAAAATTTAAGATGCTGCATGCTAACGGTGAGAGCAGAATTCTTACCTACGATGGGGTACATACACAGTGAGCCACTAAGTGTGGGTCTAAAACTTGAATATGTTAGAATTCTGTGGGTTGCTAAAATGCAGACTCTCAAGTCTCTACTCAGAGTCACCATGCCTAAATCTGATTTTTAAACAGAAATCCCAGGGGTTTCTGATAGAGGGGTTCTGCTGATCCAGTCATAAGAAACAACTCTGAATATGTATATAGCATAGGTTTGGCTATAGGCTCATATAACTTTCATGTCATTCCTATAGGAATACAAGCAATTCAAAGGACAGACTTTAGAAACTATGAACATTCAGAGAACAGCACCGAAATACAAAGATAAGCCTTTAAGGTAAAAGGATAAGTAGAAGAACCATCCTGATCATTGATGGTAAAGGAAACAAGATGGTCATGAACTATTTGCACTGTGGAAATTAATGATGTTGCAACAGCATTTGGAAGACAGAGCCAGATCACACAGTGACACTTTTGCCAAGTATCCTTTGGGTGATTCTCTCCATCCTCCCCAAAGAACTGATCTGGCTAGAGGAGGTTCAAAATTTCAAGGAGGAACATTAGGGAATGAAATGAAATACAAACCTCAAGCATAAGCAAGAAGCTTTGGTGATTTAATCTATTTATGTTCATCTTAATATTAATTTTTATTTTTCCTCAACTTCTTACACAAGATAAAATTTCTTCTGCTACCTCCATTTCTGTTTGGATACTCTTGATTCCCTGATGAACTCAGAGCATTTGTAAATATATTTTCCCTGGTTGACTGGGAAGAGATTTTCAGGGATAAGAGGAAGAGCTAAATTTTGTAGTCAAGTTAGGAAGCAGTTTCCAAGGTCAAGCCTTGCTTTAGGATGGTACTTGTTATGGACTATGTTTGTGTTCCTTCCAAATTCATATTTGAAACCCCAGTGGCCAACGGCAATTAGGTCATGAGGGTGGAGTCCTCATAACCAGATTATGTCCTCATGAAAAAAAGCTCTTGAGGCTTCCTTGGAAGCCCAGTGGTTAAGGCTCTGCATTTCCTATGTAGGGCGCACAGGTCCAATCCTTGGTCAGGGAACTGACCCCACATGCCACATGGTATGGCAAAAAAAAAGCCTCTCCCTGCTTTCCATCCTGTGAGGACACAGTGAGAGGGTGGCTGTCTGCAAACGAAGAAGAGAGCTCTCACTGGACACTGGATCAGTTAGCATCTTCATCTTGGTCTTCCAGCTTCTAGAACGTGGACTTCCAGAATAAGTGTCCGTTGTTTCAGCCATCAAGTTAACAGTATTTTGTTAGAGCCGCCTAAAAAGACTAAGGCAGTGACAGAGGAAACAAAAAACGGCACAAAAATTTAAAAAATAGTCTTTTAAGGAAATAAGCATACTGATTTAAAACTTCAATTAAAAATGTGAACTGCAAGAATTTTTAAAAGTAATGGTATGTTGAGAGTGTACTAAATAAAAGAAATCAACCAAAATTTCCCCTCATTAGCTAAGGAGGCAATATGATTGAATTTGGTTAAAAAAGTAAAGCTAAGCTAATTTTGCTACAGGAAGCTACTGAAGAGAAAGGTGAGAAAAAAAATGAGGCTTAAGTCAATATAAAATTTATACTACTGAGATTCCTGTGTCAAAGTACACACTCCATAGAAGAACTTGGGAAAATATCAACAAGGAGACAGAAGACTTAAATAGCACTATAAACTAACTAACCAGACCAAAGAGACAGCTACATATCACTCAGCAACAAATTACATATTCTCAAGAACAAACGGAACAGGACAGGACATAAGCCAAGACTCAATACCTTTATTTATTTATGTTTTTAGTTTATAAGCAGAAATTGTGTTTATTATCATTACTTGATTTTTCTGTGGAGAAAATCACTATATGTAGCCAAATATACAGTGTTTACTTTTATTTTTTTTACTTTATTTTTTACTTTTTTTAAAAAATTTAATACTTTATTCTATTTTGCAGTACTGTATTGGTTTTGCCATACATTGACATGAATCAGCCACAGGTGTACACAATCTCCCAATGCTGAAGCTCCCTCCCACCTCCCTTCCCCACCCATCTCCCTGGATCATCCCTTACACCAGCTCCAAGCATCCTGTATCCTGTATTGAACATAGACTGGCACTTCATTTCTTATATGATTGTATACATGTTTCATTGCCATTCTCCCAGATCACCCCACCCTCTCCCTCTCCCTCAGAAGCCAAAAGTCCATTCTATACCTCTGTGTCTCTTATATTGTCTCACTTTCAGAGTCATAATTACTATCTTTCTAAATTCCATATATATGTGTCAGTATACTGTATTGGTGGTTTTCTTTCTGGCTTACTTCACTCTGTATAATCGGCTCCAGTTTCATCCATCTCATTAGAACTGTCCCACCCTCTCCCTCTCCCTCAGAAGCCAAAAGTCCATTCTATACCTCTGTGTCTCTTATACTGTCTCACTTACAGGGTCATCATTAATATATTTATAAAGGAAAGGACAGCGGTCATATTCTATTTTCTGATTTGTAACTCACTTCAAAATGTTAAAATATTGTCATTGGAAAATAATGCAGAATCTATTTTTAGTAAAATATATTAAACAAATTTGTATATTTTAACAGTTATTAATCAAACATGCATAATAACCAACAGGTCAAGATATAGACCCTACAGTTCAGTTCAGTCGCTCAGTCGTGTCCGACTCTTCGCTACCATGAATTGCAGCACGCCAGGCCTCCCTGTCCATCACCATCTCCCAGAGTTCACTCAGACTCACGTTCATCGAGTCAGTGATGCCATCTAGCCGTCTCATCCTCTGTCGTCCCCTTCTCCTCCTGCCCCCAATCCCTCCCAGCATCAGAGTCTTTTCCAATGAGTCAACTCTTCGCATGAGGTGGCCAAAGTACTGGAGTTTCAGCTTTAGCATCATTCCTTCCAAAGAAATCCCAGGGCTGATCTCCTTCAGAATGGACTGGTTGGATCTCCTTGCAGTCCAAGGGACTCTAGACCCTACAAGCCCTGCCAATTGTCTGTATGTCATCATAGCTTATTCCTTTGTCACAGACTTAAATGGCATCTTAGTCATTATTTTTTCACCCTTTATTATTTTCCCATCTATACCTATAGCTCTTAAAAACATAGTTTATTTCATGTTTTTGAATTTGTAAAATGGAATCACTGCATGCATTTATTTTGTTTCTCTAAATATGTCTTGCTTTATTTTTTCTTCCTTTTTGTTTTAATCATTTCATATTTTTCTCTCTTGATTTGGGAGTGATACATTTTGTGTTCTATTAATGACTTGCTTGTAATTACAACTTATTAAAGACTAAAGCTATTCAAATATTATTTTAAGATATTTTTTAAATTTACTAATCTCCTTCCCAACATATATGCTATTTCTGTCTGTATTTTAATTCTTTCTTTTCTATGCTAGCACCACTAGACATTTATCCTGTTTTATAGATGCAATACTGATTTATATTTGCCTAATATTTGCCACATCCCATGTTATTTATTCTTTCCTGTATCTTAGGTCTTCCTTCTAGGATTACTTTTTCTTCTGGTTGAAGTATATTCTGAGAAATCCCTGTAGTAAGGGTCTTGTGGTAACAGTCTGTCTGAGCATCTGTTTGTTTCAAATCTCTATTTCTCCCTCATTTTGGAAATATATATTCTCTCTGGATATAGAATTTTGAGTTGGCAGTAATTTCCTTTCAATACATCTAAAATAGCTTTCCACTGTCTTCTGTCATCCATTATTGTGATCAAGAAGTTACCTGTTAATCTAACTACCATTCTTTGGTTGCTCATAATATTTCCACAGTTTCACAATGATACATTCAAATGTCAGTTTCTTTTTATTTGCCTGACTGGATTGTTAGGTCCCCTGAAACTGATTATAGCTCTCATTAATGTAGTTTATTAATAGAAAATCCCAAGCTATTATCTTTTCAAATGAAGCTTCTTTTACATTTTCTCTTGTTTTCTTCTAAGCCCCTAGTTAAACCTGTGTTTTCTCACTCTAGCCTCCACATGCTTTATATTCTTCTTTCTGTCTCTCTGAACTGCATTCCAAATAACTTCTCTTGATTTATTTTCTCATTCCTTAGTTCAATCTCCCTTTGTGATAATCATTGTTTTTTAAATTATTATAATTTTAATTTCTAGAAGTTTATGTTTTTAATTTACTATGTCATTTGTTACAGTTATTTACCCACACACATTTTAAAAACTCACTTTTATTTTGTGAAAATTAGAAGGCATTTTTTTTCAATATTCTGTGTCTTGTGATTCTTGCATCTGAAGTCTGTGTCAGTTTCTGCTGGTTCTCACTCATGTTGCATTGTTTCCCTGTGTGTCTGCTTACCTTTGACTTTGTGCTAATCATTTGATGCTAAAGCTGAAACTCCAGTACTTTGGCCACCTCCTGTGAAGAGTTGACTCACTGGAAAAGACTCTGATGCTGGGAGGGATTGGGGGCAGGAGGAAAAGGGGATGACAGAGGATGAGATGGCTGGATGGCGTCACGGACTCGATGGACGCGAGTCTGAGTGAACTCTGGGAGTTGGTGATGCACAGGGAGGCCTGGCGTGCTGCGATTCATGGGGTCGCAGAGTCGGACACGACTGAGCGGCTGAACTGAACTGAACTGAACTGAACTAAACTGAAAATAACATGAGAAGTTCTCTGAGGTCTGGAATAAATGTGTCCTACGCCAGAGTGCTTTGCATTTTCTTCAGATTATCTGTGGCATGTCCAGTGATTGATTAGATCAATCTAACACTTTCAAATTTTCAAGTTATGTGTACGTAAGAGGAGGGCTACAGTTGTGCTGTGTCTTATCAGGGACAGAAGTATTCACTCCTTCTTCTCTTATATTGCTCTTCTACAAAAGCAGTCTTCTTTATAATCCCTGGGGACTGGAGAAAAGGTATAAGTTTAGTATTAGTTTGCCTTTATCTTTTTATAATGCCCTCAGACGAGGTGAAGTTATGTTGATTCGGTATTATGCTTTTCTCTCTGGGTTCAGATTCTCACCTCTAAAAAATACTCTCTTTGGAAGTTCCCACTATCTTTTCAGCTTTTCAATTTTAAAGGTAAGTTTTAAAAAAAGTATTTTATCCAGCACTTTTTATTGTTTTCGGTGGGAGAGTTGATCCAAATAGCATAGTTTCTCATTACAGTCTACCTCACTTTCATTTAAATATGCATTTGGTTAATCAAGTTTGTGCTATTTATATAAGCCTTGGTGGGAAAAGACTTCATAAGAATATGTATTGAAATCCTACAATGAACAGCTTGCTCGTTAGGGCTACATATAAGGCATAGAGATATAATCAAGATAGTCTTTGCTTTATAGCGTCTCTGCCAAAAAAATAGGATGAGATGAAACAAGAAACATAGGAGAGGGTTTTTTTAACATTTAAAGGAAGGAGAGCTCACATCTGTGAAAGATTTGAATTAGGCCTTGAAGGATGGTTATAATTTCAGTATGAGGAGATTTGTGGGCAGGGAAAATTCCAGCGGAGTAAAAAATGAAATGAAAATGAACAATGGTATGAAACTGAAAATGGGCAAGGTCTGTGTGCCAAAAAAGAGAAATGAGTTTTTTTAGTTTGGTTGGAAGATAGGATAAAAGAAAATGATTGAGAAGACTGCCATGGACTGAGACTTGCTACCAGTGGCAGCTCTTTAATAAGGTGTGTCTGCATGCTCCAAACATTTTCACCCTAGAATAATCTCTCATAGCTCTTCTTTTAACAAATATATACTGAATAGAAATATGACCCAGGTGTTATTTGTTTTAAAATGACCGATACTGTAATAAGGAAGAGACAAGAGAAGAATTAATTCTTCTAACTTCAATTCGTTTAGTCCAAGAGCAAAAACTTTTGCTTCAAAAGCAGCTGCAGAATTATTTAATTCATCTGGTGCCAAAGATATCCTAAAGAAACAAAATTTGTCAGTTTGATTTATCCTTGAGGCCTTGGATCATATCCCCTTCTATTTTTCAGGTACACTTATCTATTTTTGTACCACCAAAGTATTTCAGTTGGCTCTTGAAATTCAATTGCAACTTTCCTCCTGTCTACCTTCCATACTTTGTGATTTTAGAGCATCTGCCTGATATGAGGTAGACCTTGGACTATAGCTATGAGATCTGGCAAATATGCACTGCTGGTTAAAATATATATATATATGGATTGGTTCATGAGAAAGAAGCTGTGTAATCTAGAGAACTCATTCATTTATTTTATGAACTATTAACAGCTCCTAACAGGTGTCACACTATGTGTTATTAAACCCTAGAGATATCCAGATTAATAATATATGATCCCACTCTCCAGGTACTTACATTTCAGTAGGGGAAACAGAATCATACTTAGATTTATTATAATAGAATATGACTAACACGATAAAGAAATATAAGAAAACATGCTGGGGAACCACAGGTCTAGCTACAGGTAGTCTTTTCCCAAGGAAACTGTGGTGCTAAGTAATGCTCAGCTTATGTATCTCCTCATGTATCAATTCTGCAAATATCACTGAGGGTCCTGGTGTTAAGCCACTATTCTAGGTATTATGAAAGATACAAAAATGAAACAAACTCAGACCTGTCATTTGAGGGCCTGGAAAGAAACAGAAAGCACACTCATAAATCAAGTAATTGTAGTGAAAAAGCGGACTTTAATAATTACTCCAGAATGGCATGGACATGGCATGAGTTAGTTTTATGGTAACTAAGTGGAGAGAGAGATTGCCTCCAGCTGAAAAGGGTTCTAAATATATCCACACAGGAAGTGAATTTGAGGACCTTTCTGAAGGCTGAAGAGGGTTTCAACAAAGGAAAAGGGGGGAGAAAGACACTTTACCTGGAAAGAAGGGAGTGAGCAATGATAAAAATATGGTAAATCAATTCCTTAATTTATTTATTTTCCAAATATTATTGATTTTTTGTATTGCTCCACATACTATGCTAGTCATTGATCTTAAAAATATTTCTGGTGGTTCTGAGGTCTAGGCTGTATATGCACCAGTCCAGACTGTTTTGTGCAGACCATTAAACCTTGAACTGGATTGTGAGAAGAGGTGATTTCTTTCTATAGGCCTTGTGGAGCCCTGTATCATTAATATTGTGTTGGCCAAAAAAAGATGTTACTGAGAAACCTCAACAAACCTTTTGGCCAACTCAATATTATGTGTGTGTATATGTGCTAAACTGCTTCAGTTGTGTCTGGCTCTTTGCAACCTTATGGACTGTAGCTCTCCAGGCTCCACTGTTCATGGGGATTCTCCAGGCGAGAATACTGGAGTGGATTGCTGTGCCCTCCCCCAGAGGATCTTCCCAACTCAGGGACTGAACCCGCGTCTCATATCTCCTACACTGGCAGGCAGGTTCCTTACCACAAGTGCCATCTAGGAAGCCCCAACTACTGCATATCCTCAAATTAAGAGAGAATTTTCAGCAACAGTTTGGGGGAATTGTTTTGTTTTGTTTTGTTTCCCTACAGTTAAAAAATGAAGATAAGCCTTGTTAAACTATCTGAAAAACCTATTCTAAAAATCTATGAAATGGATGAGAGCAATAAGGCCTGTGCTGGTACTGATAAAGATTATAGCAAAACAGCTAAATCTGTCATCATTATGCCCAAGGCATTTAGTAGATCACAGGACATCTTCTCACTCAAAATATACATTAATATTCTCCCATGACCTGATCTTTTAGCGGTCTGGTCATTTGTAAAGAAGTCCTCATACAAAGAAAGCAAATAAGATGATTCATCTAAGGAGAGCTGAAAAATACGCTGTGGCCCAAACATGGGTATATCAGCACATCAGTGAGCATCAGTTCAAACAGGGAGGTATTTTCACGTGACGCCAGAATATGTGTTCAGTGTGGCACCTTACAAAAACAAATGCATTGTGCAAACTATATTTCTATTGAGGAAGTATCTCATTTCCACATCCACCCCAAATCAGCCCAAGTGAACCGTATTATCTTTTATATTTATCACATGATACTCAGAAAACTTAGTATAATTTTGACATAAATTCTGAAGTATTATAAGCATTCTAGAGACCATTTCTCCCCTCAAACCATACAGTTATAAAGCCAGTTGTTCAATATGGAAACTACATGTTGACTATGTATGTAACTTGGATTTTTTGGCTACTTTTATTTTTCACTTTACATTGTAGTAATATTTCTAATCAGAGGCAAACACTGGCAAATTTTACTTCTAATGACAGAAAACTTTTCCAAGGCATTTAATGAACTATTAACGTTTTTAGACCAGTCATTCAGCCATAACCTTGAAAGCAAAAAAAAGAGTAATATGAAAGGCTTCATTAAAATAATTTGTTTACTTTTTCTTAATATTGTTTACTTCCAATGCAGATAATGAGCATAAGCATTAATTAAATAATGCAATATATTTAATGTTCATTCATTCACTGTAGCATGACTTTAATAACAAAGTGGACTTATTTATGGGTGTAAAATGATGTGATTTAGCAAAAAGATGAAAACAGTTTTAATCAGAAAGCTATTCATGAATTATTGAGTATTCTGTACAAAATGAATATGGAATTATTTTATCTTTGTAAAGTGGGTGTTAAGCCCTTATTACGATCCCTGCAAACAGAGGTGCATACAATAGATCTACCAACCTTAGCATAACAAAGCCATTTAAAATCTGTGATTAATGTCTTAATTCTTGTAATAATAGTGCTCTGGCAAAGTCAGCATGGTTCATATTATGGGCAGATTATTAGTACAGCCGTTGATTGCACTATCATATGGTCTCAACATACATTTAAAAATTAAAAGGAAAAAAACAGTCCAAAATCTGGAGGATGACAGGTGGGTATCAAAGAAAGAAAAGAAAAGGAAAAATGAATTCTAACATCTGATTAACACAAACTCTGTAAGGAAAAAATGAAATCAAGTGATCGATATTACTATAAATGAGGCCATGTTCTCTGGTTATAATTTTCTCAAGATTTGGCCATTAACCACAATAAATTCTGTATCTTATATAATTTTTAATAACCACAAAAATCTATGAAATTGATAGTATGCTTTATAAATGGATAATAGCTTACTGTCCAATAAACCTCACCTTAGGCTCTTTCAGAAAACTATTTTAATTATGAAGCTTGACTCTCTGTGGTTTATCATTTTGGTCAATGTAATACATGTGATTTAGAGCTTACATTTCTCTCAGATGAAGTAGACTTGCTATACAGTGCATTTTAAAATTTACTGAATGTATGTATTTAGTCTTCCTTCAAAATTCACTCCTAAATTGAAATGCTCTGGGAAGCATTCATTCATTCACTGTAGCATGACTTTAATAACAAAGTGGACTTATTTATGGGTGTAAAATGATGTGATTTAGCAAAAAGATGAAAACAGTTTTAATCAGAAAGCTATTCATGAATTATTGAGTATTCTGTACAAAATGAATATGGAATTATTTTATCTTTGTAAAGTGGGTGTTAAGCCCTTATTACGATCCCTGCAAACAGAGGTGCATACAATAGATCTACCAACCTTAGCATAACAAAGCCATTTAAAATCTGTGATTAATGTCTTAATTCTTGTAATAATAGTGCTCTGGCAAAGTCAGCATGGTTCATATTATGGGCAGATTATTAGTACAGCCGTTGATTGCACTATCATATGGTCTCAACATACATTTAAAAATTAAAAGGAAAAAAACAGTCCAAAATCTGGAGGATGACAGGTGGGTATCAAAGAAAGAAAAGAAAAGGAAAAATGAATTCTAACATCTGATTAACACAAACTCTGTAAGGAAAAAATGAAATCAAGTGATGATATTACTATAAATGAGGCCATGTTCTCTGGTTATAATTTTCTCAAGATTTGGCCATTAACCACAATAAATTCTGTATCTTATATAATTTTTAATAACCACAAAAATCTATGAAATTGATAGTATGCTTTATAAATGGATAATAGCTTACTGTCCAATAAACCTCACCTTAGGCTCTTTCAGAAAACTATTTTAATTATGAAGCTTGACTCTCTGTGGTTTATCATTTTGGTCAATGTAATACATGTGATTTAGAGCTTACATTTCTCTCAGATGAAGTAGACTTGCTATACAGTGCATTTTAAAATTTACTGAATGTATGTATTTAGTCTTCCTTCAAAATTCACTCCTAAATTGAAATGCTCTGGGAAGCAGTGTACCATATTAGGTAGAAATAGGAGCCTCTAAGTCAAGACCACCTGGGTTAGGAATCCCAGATTCACATTTTATTTGTTGCTAGAATCTTTACTGTTTCTACTGCAGTTTGGGGTTAATAACAGTACCTACTTCCTAGAGCTATTATAAGATTGTGTGAGAAAATCGATGTAGTATGCCTAGCACAAAGCAAAGATAATACATATATTTATTATTATTGTCATTATTATTATTTCATACAGCAATAGAGCATAGTGGTTAAGAGAACAGACTTTGGAACCAGAACTAGATTCAAACACAAAAACTGCCACTTAATAACTATACATTAAAATCCTTGTCTTAATCTTCTTAACAATAACGTAAAGATATTTCAGGTTAAATAAGAAAAAACACTACTCACATCCAAATACAATTCAGAATTTCTTCAGAACTTCATATCTTACTCATCAGTCAATCAGTTCAGTTGCTCAGTCGTGTCCTACTTTTTGTGACCCTATTTACTGCAGCATTCCAGGCCTCCCTGTCCATCACCAACTCCCAGAGTTTATTCAAACTCATGTCATTGAGTCAGTGGTGCCATCCAGCCACCTCATTCTCTGTTGTCCCCTTCTCCTGCCTTCAATCTTTCCCAGCATCAGGGTCTTTTCCAATGAGTTAGTTTCACATCAAGTGGCCAAAGTATTGGAGTTTCAGCTTCAGCATCGGTCCTTCCCAGTGAATATTCAGGACTGGTTTCCTTTAGGATGGACTGGTTAGATCTTCTTGCAGTCCAAGTGACTATCAAGAGCCTTCTTTAGCACCACAGTTCAAAAGCATCAGTTCTTCAGCACTCAGCTTTCTTTATAGTCCAACTCTCACATCCATATATGACTACTGGAAAAACCATAGCTTTGACTAGAGGGACCTTTGTTGGCAAAGTAATGTCTCTGCTTTTTAATATGCTATCTAGGTTTGTCATAACTTTACTTCCAAGGAGCAAGTATCTTTTAAATTCATTGCTGTAGTCACCATCTGCAGTGATTTTTGTGTGAGTGATTTTGGTATGATTGATTCTTATTCATCAGTTCAGTTCAGTTCAGTCGCTCAGTCGTGTCCGACTCTTTGCCACTCCATGAATGGCAGCATGCCAGGCCTCCCTGTCCATCACCAACTCCCGGAGTTCACTCAGACTCACATCCGTCGAGTCAATGATGCCATCCAGCCATCTCATCCTCTGTCGTCTCCTTCTCCTTCTGCCTCCAATCCCTCTTTTCCAATGAGTCAACTCTTCCATGACCACTGGAAAAACCATAGCCTTTACTAGATGGACCTTTGTTGATGAAGTAATGTCTCTGCTTTTCAATATGCTATCTAAGTTGGTCATAACTTTTCTTCCAAAGAGCAAGTGTCTTTTAATTTCATGGCTGCAGTCACCATCTGCAGTGATTTTGGAGCCCCCCAAAATAAAGTCTGACACTGTTTCCACTGTTTCCCCATCTATTTCCCATGAAGTGATGGGACCAGATGCCATGATCTTCGTTTTC